>VUQK01026036.1:4044-19777 GCA_015106715.1 Bujurquina vittata
GAAGGGATTTTACCCGGGTCCCAGGTTCTGGGTGTCCTTTAGCTTTTTTTTTTGGGGGGGGGGGGGTGTCTTCGGGAGTACAGGGTAGTTGGCAGTTTGTTGCAGGCTATTAGGGCCCCATACGACTGTAATGTGAGCTTGGTTTGTATTGCTGGCAATAAGTCAGACTGGTTCCCACTGGGTGTTGGACCGTGCCAGGGCTGCCTTTTTGTCACACATCTTGTTCATAACTTTTAAAGACAAAAATGCAAGACACAGCCAAGGGGAGGAAGATGTTGGATTTGGTAGTGTTATTTATTTATTTAACCAGGAAGTCCCTTGAAATTACAATCTCTTTTTCAAGAGAGACCTAGCCAGGAAGGCACAACATTGGGTTTCCAAGATTTTAAAATCAAATGTGAGATGAATGCACATAAAACAAAAATAAAGCAAGTCACAGTCAGCAAGTAACATAATACAAAATACAAAGACCAGTTTTGCCCAGTTGCAGAAGTCTTTGAAAGGTCTCTGAATTCTTCCAGGGAGACAAAAGCATCCAGCTTTAGTGTGCTCTGAAGGTTACTGCAAGCTTTAAAATAAGAGAAGACTGTTTTACTAAGTTCAGAAAAACTCTTGGTTACCCTGAAGAAGATCATCATGTATTATAACAGTTTTCTCAGTATGATTTTGTACTGTACATAAAAACGTCAGTGCTGTTGTCTCCTGCTCTTTACCTTATAGTGCAAGGTAAAGACCCTAAAGTATTCTGGAGGAAACCCCAACAATCAAATAACCCCTATGAGCAAACACTTTGGAGCAGTAGGAAGGAAAAACTCCCTTTTAACAGGAAGAAACCTCTGGCAGAATCAGGCTTATGAAGGGGCAGCTATCTGCCACAAAATGACACCTGGGGTTGGGGTTGGGGGGGGGGGGTTGAGGGGAAAGAAAAAGAGAGCATAGGGAGACAGGACAAAAAACAGACTGCTGCAGTGATATATACACATATGGGGAGCGAAAAGAGGTGAAGAAATGCTCAGTGCATCACGTGAAGTCCTGCAAGTAGACTGAGGCTATAGCAGAATAACTGAGGGAGGGTTCAGGGTCACCTGATCCAGGCCTCACTATATTAATCCTAACCTTAAAAGTAGAGAGTGTCTGTGTCTCCTGAATCCAGACTGGGACCTGGTTCCACAGAAAGAGCCCTGAAAGTTGAAGGCTTTGTCTAGGAACCACAAGTATCCCTACAGTCTGAGAGTGACATGCTCTGTTAGGATAATATGGTACTATGAGGTATTAAGATAAGATTATTCAATACGTTGTATGTGAGGAGAAGGATTTCAAATTCAATTCTGGATTTAACAGGGAGCCAATAAAGAGAAGCCACTATGGGAGAATTATAGCCTAGAAACAATATATGCATGAACTAGTGTTTCAGTATCATTCTGAGACAGGCCAAAATAATGACTGGTTAGACAATCATGTTACTTAGATTTTTAGGACCCAATATAATATCCTTAGTTTTGTATGAATTTAAGAGGAGAAAATTAAGGCACATCCAGGTCTTTGTCTGTAAGAGATAAGTCATCTGGCTACTAATCTGATCAGATTTAAAATCGTAACGTTAATTAGTGGCAAGACTTTTTTACGCAACTTTTTAAACAATTTCTCAACAGTGAAAATGTCTTTAATGTTAAAAATTATGTGTACTGGACAATCAATGACTGGAAAAATAAAGAACTGTGATGAACACAGTCTAGAGAACAAAATGTAGAGGAGGCAGTCTGCATGTAAATAATACCACTATAATCAAGAACATTTAATGTAGCCTGCGCAAGTGTTTACCTAAGGCTCAGCCTTAGCGATAGGGTGAGGAGCTTGGTCATTTGGGAGGGAGCCAGATTAAATTTTGCACAATGGAAAGAGCCACTTGAGGCATCTGACCAGCATGTCTCCTGGGCACCTCCTAGTTGAGGTGTTTTGGGCATGTCCTACTGGGAGGAGGCTCTGGGGTAAACTCAGGAAATGCTGCAGCTGAACATCGCTCAGCTGGCTTGGTATTGCCCTAGAAGAGTTGTGGCTGAGGCATAGGGGTGTCTTGGCATCTCTGTTTAGCCTTGCTGCCACTGCGACCTGGAAACAGAAGAGCTGCAGAAAATCGATGGATGGATGTTTTATAATCTCGTTTGCGATTATTACCTTAAGAACAATGGTTTACCAACCTTGGGAAGTAATTTGCCCACTTTTTGAGAATAGATAAATCCAAATGCTGAATTAAGAACTACTAGCCATCATTTTTACCCCATGTTTATTGATGTTACTTTTGACAAATGAGTGGCTGAAAAAAATAGCTACTACATTCAATTCAGCTCGCAGAAACATGATAAATTTCTGAAGCTGTCTTAATAATATACGCACATACAAGTTAGGCATGCCGATACAGTGTTCTGTGCCATTTCTTTGTTACATGCTGCATAACTGATAGAAAATAATTTTGCTTCGTTACAGATAAACGAGAAAGAAATCTGCAAGTCAGTTCACATGACCTCTGATTAAGTTGTCAGTAATCACTCTCAACAAAGTTACTGCAGGCATGTTCTGGGAAAGCTAAACATGCTAAAACAATAAAGTGATAAGCATTTAGCAGTGCTGCAGTGTATCCTGTCTGTCACCATGCTGGCCAAGCTCGCTTACGCTTGGAATTCATAAAAACACACTAATGCAGACACATGGTGAGTGTAAGCCTAAAGGTATGTTTTCAATATAAAAGCGTAAATTGCCAAACATCTGTGATAACATTCAGAAAGGCGTCATATTTTACAATTTGGAAAGCATATTAAGAACCTTGTTTTGAACAAGAGATGAGAGTTTATGGGGGAACAGCATGTACATTGCCATGCATTTCAGTTTTGGAGTATTCAAAGGCATTCACAACCAAGCTGAGGATATGTACCACCATCAACGTTTTTGGGTGTTCTACTCCATCCATTGCCACTGAGGTGATCCAATTGGAATTTGATAGTGGAGTACAACTGTCTACAAGTCGTGAACTCCAACACATGTTTTGTAACCAAATGGTATGAATATGATGAGACTGGAGAGACTATTTGCATTAAATTGTGTGATTTTTTTTCTGTCTCCCAGATCTGGTAGGTTTGCATTAAAATGGCTACAGTTTCTATATAACTACTGTGATGTGGATGAACAAATGTAATTAAGCTTTTGCACCCTAACAGGTGTTGCATTTCAGGTGTTTTTTGAAATTTCAAAACAACAACAAAAACATGCCTCTTACACACCAGACTGCTTTTAGTCCTGTTCCAAAGGGGCTGTAGTTTCAGACAAAAATCACTTACCTACTTTCTTGTCATTGGAAATGGCACGTTTGCAAACACAAGGATAAATAACATTATTTACCATAACCCCAGATTATGTGAGTCACACTGTGCCTATATATATATATATAGAAAATGACTCCAACATACCCAGAACAATGAAAGAATAATTTCAGAATACTTCCATGCAATCAATTGCACAAAAACATGATTCAAAATCAAATTCTGCACCGTGACCACCAGCACATAATCATTAGGGAGCTCAGTGGTAGTAATTTAAGCTGATTTAACTGACCAAGACAACACTAAGTACAAACAATTTTGTGCCAAAGTGCCCAAAAATTCAAGGAACTGTTAATTTCCAATTTGTGTTGTGGTGGTGTTTTTTTTACAGCTAAGTGTCCTGTTTAGCTCCATGCTGAGGAAAGACTCTGGTCAGTGTTCATGTCTGGTGTCAGCTGAGGCTCAGTAAAGTGGGGTTCCTGGAAATGCTTCTGCATGGTCTACGAAGAACAGGATTCACAACTTATAAAATTGAGATATCTGCTTTATACGCTTCATATGTGACTTCATAGTGTTAACCTTAAAAACAAGTTAATCTGTAATTTCTCTTGCACGTAAATAAAGAATGGCAGACTGTGAGGCAGCTGCTTATTCTTATGAGCTTTGTCTGAGGCACAACGAGCTGCTAGGCGGATGTTAAGTCAAATGTTTTCCATGGTGCTATAGACAGATAACAGAGCAAAAGGTTGGACCGCCAACAAGGCACTGCTTTCTGTGTGAGAGACTAACTCACTGGCCTTTGTAACTTAGCAGACATCCACAAAATAACTACGTAAGACAATGAAGGAGCAGCCAATTTTTTTTAAAAAAGGATGAAAGCCTCTTTAATTTGTGCCACCTGTTTCAGGTTCAGTTCATGGCTCAACTTTGGTTCCCATTAACCAGGCAACAAGTAATGGCAAGAAGAGTGGAATAAAACAGTGTACTGTTATTTTGAAACATGCAATGAATATTACTCAGAATAAATATAAAAGAATTAAAAATGATTTTCAGCTGGAATATGTTTGTGTCATTGCCAATGATATAAATCTGTCACCATGAGATAGATAAGTCCAAGCTATGTGGCATTAAACAGTGTTTGCTAAGTTCAAGAGTGAAGTTTATTTAAAACAAGGGCAACCTGCTGCTTTTATAAATGATTGTGTATCGACAGCTACCTAGTCTTTTCAAAACTATCTGAACTAGATTTAAAATAATGAAGTAAGCTTATGAAGCATTTGCATTAAGTTAACGGTTCATTCATACTAGAGCAAAAATCGGACGGTAACCTTCTGATCAAAGTTAACTGAATGTGAAACACTTGCATTAATAAATTTTGTCATCATATCATTGCTGTAGTAGTACAACTTATCATATGGTATGTGTGGTCTGCCAGTGGGATTAAACCAAGAAACTGCTGTTTTGCACAAATATAGTAGAGAAAACATTTTTGGTTGGTAGCACTACAATACTTGATCAAACAACACTACACAATTCAATTTACTGAATTATTTATGCATATAAAGCTTTGTAGTTTTTCTGGTCCTTGTGAAAGGGAATGTTAACTTTAGGTCAGCTAGAGAACCTGATATACCTTGCAGGGACAACATTAGGGCTGCTGATGAACTAGGAAGCCAGACAAATGAGATCACGTTCAAATAAACTTCCCCAGTTATATGTCTCTGTCACAAATGCACAATGGGACAACAGAAAACCTGTGTTTATTTCACTTCTTTGCAATAAATCACTTGTGCTGTCACATTTTTCTGGAGCTGAATGTGTCGGGGTTTTTTTTAATATGTTTTTTATTTTTCTGAGTAACAGCCCTACAAAAATGCAAAGTGCACAGGGGGCTACTAGTCTGCTTAGATATGAAGCAACATGCAACTGCTTTTCAGGTTAATGATCCTCCAGACATTCTGTGGAAGCATCCAGTTTCTGATTTAGTTGTGCTGTTGTAGGAAGACTTAAAAAGATGTTGCGCTATACTAAATGCCTGTTGTCCTTTCACTGTAGACTGCTTTATGTGACTTTTAGTGTGGCATGGTTGTTGATGCCAGATGTCTCAGAAACTGCTGATCTGCTGATCAGCAATGTACAGTCATCTCTAACAGTTCAGGCTGCTATACTTTCGGCCCCTTAGTACCAACTGAGGATCATTTAAACCCCACAGCCTACCTGAGAATTGTTGCTGACAGTGTTCATCCCTTTACAACCATCGTGTACTCATCTTCTGATGACTGGTTCCATCTCAAACTGGCTTCCTGAATATGACTATGAGTTCACTGTACTCAAATGGCCCCCACAGTCACCATCTCAATCCAGTAGAGCGTCTTTGGGGTGCGGTGGGACGGGAGATTCATATCATGGAGGTGCAGCCGACAAATCAGCAGCAACTGTGCGATGCTATCATGTCAATATGGACCAAAATCTTTGAGGAACATTTCCAGCACCTTGTAGAATCTGTGAAGAATTAAGGGAGCTGAAGGCAAACTAATACCAGCTCAGCACACATAATAAAGTATCAGGTGAGTTTACATTCTAATTAAACAGAGCTATATCACGCACACCAAACAACAGTTTTTCAGATTATCCTTTCAACAGGAAAAAAGTGTTTGAACAGGTTTTAATTGTGTTTACATACAATTAAAACAGGGATTTCCCTGTAAGGACAGGATGACGTTAAATAAAAAAACAAAGACAAAATGAAAACAAGGTGTCAGTTTGAGTGCTTGCAGACTGATGCCTTTTGATTTGACAGAAAAAAAACTTTGCAATATGAAACAGCAGAATGCCAATCTTCTTTGACTACATATCAGCCATGAATAGAAGCTAATGGTGGTTAAAATTATGTTAAAAACATAAATAAAACATTTTAAAAAGATAATTGTTTACAGGAAAATCATCAGCCACATGAAAACCAGTTTTTATGGGAAAAACTGGATGCAGTGAAAATGAATACTGATACCAATAACAATACTTGATTAACCTAAATGGCAGCCCTCACTCACACACAAAACACACACACACAAAACAATTAAGTTTGTGACAAAACCGACAAACAAACTCAGGGTCACAGTGGGTGTTCTAGTAAATACTAGAACAATGTTAGCACTACAGAGATTCACATCTGGGCAGCATCAAAATTCAAAAGACTGAATCAGTCCTAAATTTCAAGGTCATGCTGGCACCGAGTGCTCCAGATGATTCCATTTGTTTGAGAGTTTGGCTTTTCAGAAGTTCACTGGAGACATCAAAGCTGGTTTGGCTGACTCCTGTGACCAACTCACGGTCAAATAACCACCAGCAACAGGAGAATGCTGGTTGCTGAAGAATGTTAAGTGTTGACAAATCAGAATGCAACATTTTACTCGTGATTGTGGCTGAAGAAAGACTTGATAGATAGATAATATTACAGCCCGACATGAGCACAGTGCCGCATACTGTAATAACAACAGTGTGACATTCATTTGCTGGCAAATGTGCACCTCTGGGCAAGTGCTCTGGTTAGGCATTTATTTAACATTTTTATCTGGTTCCAGGATGAGTAAGTGACACATTTCTTTTATCTCTTCTGCAGACTTAAAAAAAAAAATTAATTTAGCTACTCTGTCACATTTTGAAAGTAAGGGGTCAAGGTGTCAGTAAGATGATTCTTGACTTCAGCAGATTACTGTGTAATGACAATACTGGCCCGGTGAGTGCCTTGGAAATATACACTACCCTTGAAGACAAAACAGTCCTTCTAATCCTTAGGCCTAACCTTTTTCACAATATTTTTTAATTTTGGAAACAAATATTACAGATCGAATGCAACTTCCAGGACTAAGATCTGGAGTGATCATTTCCCTAAACTCAGCCATAAAATGCTTAAATCCCACTTCACTGCTGCCTTCCAAGCATTAGCTTTGTTGATTTATGGTGCAGGCCAAGTGGTGGAGCAATACAACACATGCTGCATATCATAATCAAAGGTTTAGCTTTCCCAGAATACACTAACACGGAATTATTGCTCGAAACTGCAAAAAACGAAGGGCGCTGACATAAATGTAACAACTGAACTATGGGTTAGTTCAAAGCATTATAGAAAATGAATTTTTTAAATTATCAAAATCATCTGGCGAAAAACACTTGAACAGCGATAACGTTGTAGCACTCCTGTTAATGCAGGCCAGCTGTAATCTCTGAGTTTACAGTTATAACTGCTATTTAAGACTTAAACTCTTCGACCTGTCATTCACATTTTATTGATTATTCTATCGTAACAATGAGGTAAAGAAAACCCCAAAAACAAATCAAAGCAATGTAAGCACAGATCAGAACACTTTCCCATGAGCTGGATTCCAATAAAAATCAGTGCATTTCGTAAAACAAAGCAAAACGAAACCAAATCTTATGTTGTGTCATTAGGTTTGTCCTACCTGCTTAAAATCTCAGGCCACAGTTTGACACATTTCAATCAATCCAGACTCCACCACAAGAAAGAGGAAGCCATGGTTTATTGACTTCTCAGGGAATTTCTTCTCCTTACGAACATAAGCAGGAAAATCACTCTCACATGGATGCCGTGTTTGCCACGTTCTGTCAGAGGATCTTTCTGTGGTATTGACAACAGCATCTCTTTTGGAGGAACTTCTAAAATCTTACTAGAACACTGCACCAGTTTTAGAGATGCGTGTATCTGCATAATAAACACGTCCCAACCACAAGATTATTACTGAACAAGCAAAAGTCATACCAAAATAAACCCTACAGGATTTCCCCATTAAGTGAAACCATATGTTGTAACATCCCAAAAAAAAGAGAACCCTCTGACAGCATCTTTGTTTCTAATGCGACATGTTTTACTCTTGCATGGCTTTAAAAATCAAGAACAACTCATACGCATGTTTAAATAGGGACTGGCTTTTCGCATTTGTTTAAGCAACGCTGTGTCATGTTATCAAAAGTGAATGTAACACAATCTATTTGTGATATCTTTATTTGTATGAGTGTGAATCAAATTTTGGTCAAATCTGAGGAATCCAGGATACAAATTTTCCTTGTTTTTGTTAACAAAAAATTGAAATACAGCTCTGTCCCTATACGTCTCAATTTCATTCATGGAAACGGTGTTTTACGATAATAAAGTTCAGATGTGCAGTCGGCCGCCAAGCTTTTGAACAGCCTACTACATGTGACCTAATACTGCAAACATTTGGCTGAGTGAACGGTAACATGGTGTCTCATAAAATGTTGATAAATGTCCATGGTACTTACAATGAGGAAATGAGAATGAGGCATTAGCTGTGTCATCACCCTACCTCCACAATAAGTGGCCTTAAAAATATCTTAAAAATCCCAGGCATAATTTAAAGTTTTAGTGTTAGCTATAACTCTAACGGAATCTGTGAGATCTTAACTACTACCTGCACGAGCTTTACACCAGCATCTATAGAAGTAATGATTAATATCCATTTTAATGCACACTGAGGGAAACACATCTGCCTTTTTTTTCAGCCACAGAAACCGTGCCTTACTCTGTACTGACTCACAGACGCAGTTTGGATTTATCATTTGGTGCAAGTCACTCTATGACCCACCAGTTACTGTCATTCAAGGCCACATATGGTGCTAAACTAAGGTAATCTCGAGAGATGCTGGCTGTTACACATGGAATTCATTTGAAGTCTCTTAGCTATTTTGTAGCGGGAATATTACATCAACATTAACCTTATTTTCAGTATGTATTTTTTAATGTGTCACATTTAAATAGGAAATATGAACAAAATTGACTGTGAACATTCATATCCCTATTTTGGCTCTGAATACTAGCTGTCATTAAAAGGCATATTTTACTTTGGCATATTTTATTAACTGTTATACTTTCAATTCAGGCTTTACATTGCAGTTGTGACCAAGTAAGAGTAATGCAGGTTTCTCCCAATATTGGACTACTGTGGGTATGACTCTGCTCTGTTGACTGATCAGCACCTGAACACATTTCTGTCAGGAAGATTAAAAACTACCCAGCATGATGATTTAGTGCTTAGAGCCCATCAGGGGCTGCCTTTGAGGAAGACTGAATAAAACTGACTGCAAAATATTCTAGGAAACACAAATATTTAGGATGAGCAGGTGCTGTGTTGCTAATATTGAGTTGGACGAACTTTGCCATCAGAATTGGCTAAATTTTCTGCTAGCACAGATTAAAGAGCAGATCAATGAGGGTACCTGCTAAAGTGCCTGTGAGTGTACAAATAAGGTCATGAAAAGGTTCTTTCTCACAGGTATTCTCATATTATGGTCATGTTAAACAGTAAGTAAGCCTACGTAAAAATAGGCTTCTCTTTAATTCCAAGCTAAGAGAAAACAGAAATTACCAAAGCAATGTCTTGGACAAATTTAAGCACAGTGATGTGGAAAAAATAATGTTGTGTTAAAACTGCTGACATGTTCTTCCTTTTGCCATATTTAGACAAGCAAACATTTGAAAGGTTTTGAAACAGTAAATGCGATATACAGTACTCAAACAAATGGTACAATTGTAATATTTCTTTTTAAAATTTTTCAAAGCTAAAAAAAAGGCCTTCACAAAAAAAAAGTGGATGTCTGGCACAGAATTTAAATGATCTTCAAATTATCTGCAATAAATCATTCCACTGTGAGAAAAAAATATCTACAAGTGTCATGGATTTCAAGTGGCTTCCGATTTGTCTACAACTAGCAGGAGACTGCTGGTGGTAGTGGTGGGGGGAGGCTCTTCAAGAAACTCCAGATTTCATCACAGTGTCCGCAAGTATGCAACACTTGGTCAAAGTATGCATGTCTATTGTCTGAAACAGATTACACAAATGTGACCTGCATGTCAGGAGAAAGTCCAAAAAGAACATTAAACCACCATTTGCCAGTGTACATGTGGGCAAGGTCATGTTAAATGTGTGGATTCTTTCTCCTTTCTCTGTAATCAATCCAACCGGTTTTATTTTGCAATTATAGCATGAAAAAACAAGATTCTTGTAAACTTGCATGCACATAAACATCATTATGTTTAAAGCACTTTGGGTTGTGATAAACTGGCCATCACTGCCAACTCTGAAAGTTGTATCTAAGTAGAAAAGTGAAGTAGGTTTCCAGCCTAGTGAAGTAATCCATGATTTATGTACCGACTAAACAAACTAGAGAAGAAGGAGAGAGCACAGAAGTATGCAAGAAGAGTGTTATTCTATATCTAAAACATTTTTTATTCAATAACTGAATGAAAAAGATAATTTTCCTCACGGTTTTGTTCAAGAATACCATGACTTATTTTGCACCAAGATCTTGTATTGATGGTGGAAGAGTCAGACCTGTGCATTAGGCCTTCTCCAACACACCCTTAAGGGTTGTCAATAGGGTTAAGGACTGGACTCGCTAGTGGCCAATACATGTGTGAAAATGATGCTTCATGCTCCCTGAACCACTCTTTCACTATTTAAGCCCAATGAATCCTAACATTATCATCTTGGAAGGAAAATTCTCCATTGATGGAAAAACCCGATTGTTCAGTATATTCAGGTAGTCAGCTAACGTAATTTTGTTTGGGTACATAATGTTGCTGAACTTAGACCTGACCAACTGAAGCAATACCAAATATTAACACTTTCGCCACAGGCCTGTACACAAGGCATATGTTGGGTACTTCATCTGCCTCTCTCCTTACCCTGATGCATCCATCACTCTGGAACAGGCATATCTGGACTCCTCCGACCACATTTTTTCCATTGCTCCAGAGTCCAATCTTTATGGTCTCTGGCAAATTAAAGGCTTTTTTCCGATTAGCTTCACTGATAAGTGGTTTTCTTAAGGCTATACAGCTGTTTAGTCCAAATCCCTTGAGTTCTTTTTGCATTGTGAGTGCGGAAATGTTATTACTTTCACTATTAAACACAGCCGTTAGTTATACTGTTGATATATTTATGATTTGATTTCACCAAATGTTTCAATGATCTCTGGTCACGATCATTCAAGATTTTTTTTTTCTGACCACATTTCTTACTCGAAGATGATTGTTTGCCACTATCCTTCCAGGGTTTAATAATGTGTTGGACAGTTCTTAACCCAGTTTTTGTAGCCTTAACAGTCTCCTTGGGCCCCAGTCACACAGGCGGAGAAAGTGGTTGGCAGCCTCCAAGAACAACTGCTTGCTAGGGAAAAATGTCTATTGCTTGCTGTCAGCAGGTGAAATCAGACACAGAGAGGGTGCTACAACAAAAACCTCCTTGTCATTACTTTGTTAGCAGATTGCCACAGGTGCCTGTAGTTTGTATGGAAGACTTAGACTTGTCTACAAACACTTGCTAACTACTTGCCAAACAGTAGTAAAACTCATGTCAAACAAATTGGAGGATGCTTTCAAAATAAAAGTTGTGCCTCACCGCTGCAGCCAACACATTTCAAAGGGTGTGCTTTTTACTTTGAAGGTCAACACTCTCCGTTTGTGGTTTTGATGTCACATTTTCACCACCGCTTTGAGAGTAGCTTGTGAGTGTTTGCAGGCAGGTTGGCGTATTCCATGCAAACTACAGGAACCTGTGGATATCTGCTAAACACAAAAGCGATCGCAAGGAGGTTTTTGGTGCAGCATGCTGATTGTGACCAATTTCACCCTCGCAAGTGGCGGTTGCCACATGGCCCTTGGATGCCACAGGACCACGACCACAGGATATAATCCAACATGGTTTAGTTCAGTAAGTAATTATCCAATGAAATAATCTTTACCTATCTGGTTAGTTAAATCCAGGTGGTGTCTTTTTTTTTTGGCCAGACAGTGTGCATTTACAAAAGCAAAAACTGGGACTGCTCCAGGAACAAGCTTTCATGTCCCAAAAGATGACAGTTTTTTCTTCAATTTTCACTCTTTAAACTTCACCAAGTAAGCACTGTAAAAGAGAGCCCAGTTTAAGTCAGTGGGCTAGATGCCACCCCAATTCTTGAAATGGTTTAGGACAATGTGAGACTAATCATACAACGATCAGCAATATCAGAAACAGAGCTAGCACATTTAATAGCAGTGTGCATTTTTTGAGACTTTGAAAAGAGCACATTCTGTATTGTGACGTGCCCAGAAACCTGATTAAAATTTCTCCACGATATTGTCATGGTATCAAAATGACAGGAGCTGCATGTAAACAATTTTCTCTCATACTTGGAGCAGAATGGGAGCTTGGAGATATTCTGGAAATGTAGTTTTAATTTTTCTTGTCTGGTTTTTAATAAATGTTTGGAAGGAGGTGAATGTTAGAAAAAGAAGGGACTTCTTGATTTAATAGAACACTTTTTGTAATAACACAAATGTGGGACCATTAGTGTCCAGTACTGGCATTTAAAAAAGTGTGTAGTGGAAGATATTTTAGGTAATGTGAGAGGGAGGCACAGGCAAGAAACACTCATTACAGACAGTGGATTATACAACATGACATGACGACAGTTTTGTTGCCCTGGCACCACAGTACAGGGGCTCAGTCCAGCTTTTATTTTAAAATGGTGTGCAGATCTGTCCAAGTGCCAACTGTATTCTTCCCAAAACCTTGCCTGCTACCTTTTCCTGAACACCCCTGCTGGCCAGACCCAAGAATACCTAAGAAAATGCTTTGGTTAATGATATCTTGCATTCAAATGTAGTATTGCTTGATTGCTGAACAGCTTTGATGCTGTAAGTGTACAGAAATGTTAATTTCACAGTCTAGACAACCTCAGAAGCTGGCAGCCTCTTTTTCCCCCCTGCCAAACATCAATGTTCCTCCTTTCTAGTTTAAAAACAAAAGTCTAACTTATAGCCATGATTCTGAGCTGGGCTACAAACACGCTGTGCAAAATTAAAAGTCCATAAAGAATTCAGTGGTGCTGACATTTGATTTTTCGAAGCTTAAATAGATGACGAGAAAAGATTGCAGTTCGTTTGGGTGAGCAGCGCACAGGTGTGACAGGGTTGCCAAGGCTCATCAAGCCTTTCATCTTTGTGCCAGCAGTTTGACCTTACAAGGCATCTGTTACTGTAGGTATCTGCCATGCCGTGGTTACATTCTTGTTATATTCCTGGCAAACACTGTGGAAAATGGGTGTGCTGGGCTTTTACTGATGTTGTCCTGCCTGTCAAAACTTTGGCAGTATATGAGATACTTACAGAATATTTTCACATTTTTTGTTGTTGTTGTTGTTTATATTTTGTCTCAATTTGCAATAATATGAATTTGTCACTTTACTTTTCACATTTGAAGTAACAGCCAGCTGAAGTGTGCCAAGGGCAAAATTGATTCACTCAGTGGCTGAGATGATGTGGAGGGACTTGCAGTTTCTGTTATGTTACTATGCTTCCTGATGAGTAATTACAAATCCTTCTTTTTGTTATAACAAAGCCAGAGTCTAACTTGAAACTTTACAATTACAATAGCCTCTAGAGTTCCTGTAGGTCTGTAAGATTTTGGACAGGGACATTTTTTTGTGTCTCCATAAGTTATTGATTAATTCAAGGGATTTCACAAAAGGATTGCATTAATTACCATTTTTATGCATAGCCCCCCAAAAGTAAATGGAATATGACTGAAAAACATTTTTAATGGCCGGGTGAGGCCTGTTCCCTTCATTATTTCATGACAAATGAAGCAGATAAAGGATCTGGAGTTGATTCCAAGTATTGAACTTACATTTGGTAATTTTTCACATGAACTCTTAATGTGAGGTCCAAAGCGATGTTGATACAAATGAAAGAGGCCATCATTAGGCTGAAAAACCAAAATAAACCTGTCAGAGAGAAAGCAAAACCTTTAGGAGTGGCCAATTCAACAATCTGAGGCATTCTTAAAAACAATGTCCTCACTCACCAGCTCAGCAACACCAAAAGGCCTGAAAGACCACAGCAGACAACTAAAGACCATGATGTCAGAATATTACCTTGGTGAAGAAAAACAGCTTCACACCATCTAACCAAGTCAAGAACACTCTTGAGGACGAAGGCATATCATTGTTGTAGTCTACAATCAAAAGATGCCTCCATGAATGGAAATACAGGGTTCACAACGAGGTGCAAACACATGTTTATGCTTAAGGACGGAAATCCCGATAAGATTTTGCCACATAACATCTAAAAGAGCCTTAACAGTAATAAAAACAAATATTTCAACAGATGAAACCGAGATAACTTGTACCAGAATGATGGGAAGAGAAAAGTGTGGAGAAGGAGAGAAACTGTTCATGATCCAAAACATACCACATTATCTGTTACACATGGTGACGGCAGTATTATGGCATGGGCATGTTTGGCTGCCGATGGACGTGGATCACTGCACTGTAAACCCAGATTTTGATTCAACCCAACCCCAAAAATGATAGAGGAACAGGATGGATCATTACTTAAAACTTTAAGGCAACAAGATACCTTGGTTTTTTTTTTTGTTTTTTTTTATGTATATTCAACTTATCTGGGTTTACAGTGTAAAAATGAAAGCAGCAGTAAGTGTGTGCAGAAGCTGTTAAGCATTCATAATAATAAATCAAGTGTGTAGTGGGCTCATTTTGTTGTAGACTCTTAAAGGGTTGGAGGGTTTTTTCAGCAGAGGAGTCGCTGCCTGCTGGCTGTTACAAAAAGTGCAGTTTTAAGGTAATTATACATTAGCTTCAATTTTTGGACCCAGAAGCTGCATCCTTGTTTTTTATAGTCTCATTAAAACGAGCAGCACAGTTATTCTATGAAACTTTGTACTATATTGCCATTTTTCAACAGAACAGATCACATATTTGAGCTGCAGTCCTGTTAAGCAGAGGTGGTATTATATACACAAGTTGGAACAGGTAGGCAAATCATTTTCTCAAGGGGCCAATGAGACACTGGGAATGCTGTGGAGGATCGCACCAATACGCTCAATTCAGTTCTGCTCAAAATTAATTTTTATCTGTTCATAAAACATAAAACCTTCCTTCACACATCAAGTCAGATCCAGTGTGTCACAACTGAGGTGTGACTGATGATAAGTAGATGAAAGAAGTCTGTGAACCCACCAGATGTTTTAGTCAGTTGTGTTCCACTTGCGTGACAATAATTGTGTGTCTTGCCACCTTCTGAGTGTCTTTAAATCTGTGAGGCTTTGTTATAGAGTGTCCTTTAAACAAAAGGATTCAAGGATTCTTTATTGTCATTCACATCATGTTTCCATGCAATGGAAGAAAATTCGGTCCTCAGGTCTCAGTGTTGCCCATGTAACATTTATGACAGTTTCAGTGATGAAAGAAGGATAAATGCACGTATAAATGTATTAATCTATGTATGGTGTGTATAGTGTATTTTGTTTTTCTCCTTTATATATATATTGTGGTGGACACACTTATGTACATTTCACACCAGAATGCCCTGAGCTCTTATTGTG
>VUQK01026046.1:3411-19523 GCA_015106715.1 Bujurquina vittata
ATGTTCCAAAAAAAAAAATAAATATCTTTTTGCTTGCCCCCAGCCCATAAAATCAGAAAAGTCTGCTATAGTTGGGCCAGCTACATCTGAGCAGATGCTACCACTGTAATAAAAAATAAGTCGCAGGGTATTAAAAAAAAAAAAAAAAAAATCCAACAAAAACACTGAGCTGTAAGCAGCTTTCTTCTAACTTCAACATACTATTACAGAGGAACAAAGACCAATGAACTTTCAGGTTCATTAATTTATTATTATTTGCCCAAGACAACTTATTCATTAGTTGAGACTGTACACAAGTAATGTATCCCATCTTGAAGCCTGAGTAAACTCTTTCCATCATACAGATTCCTCCAAGACATTTTTCCCATGTGGTTCCACTACTGATAAACGCTTAAAGACTATCCTCTTTACAAATTAAGGGGATGTACAATCACGTGATTGGCGTCAGGGGGTCTTACATTTCCACAGGGCAAAATAAACATCTTAAAACAAAAAACATGGTATAAAAGAGTAACAAGAGGGGAAAAAAAATATGATAGTCTTGGAAGTACAATGTCATATAAAATAAGCTGCATTTTAAAACTTGCAATTAAAAAGAAGCACCATGCACAAGTATTGGGGCTACTTCATGATACGAGACGACTCGTGAAAAAGTTGGAACGCACACAAGACCAGGACATCTGTAACTGTACTAAAAATGTGCACTAGATTACAGATCTCATTCACTCAAGAATACTTATCTTCACATTTACTTTGGTCACCTCATAAGTTTAGCTTTCAAATCGACCAACCCACCCACCCCCCTCCCCACCCCCAGCAGCTGGGCTACACATGTCAGCTAAACGCAAGAACATCCATGTTCAATAGAAAAATATATTGCACTAGTCTTTCCTGAACAGAAATATGTGGGTGTGGAGTTTAAAAATCTATGTCTGATTATCATTTAAAGGCCGTCAGAGAGATGAACCTTTTCAAGTGTGTTACATTAGGACCGTGGATGGAATCCTTACAGAACAAGGACAATTTTTGCATCAATAATGTTACAGAAGAAAAACTGAGGAAAACAGTGAATAGGATTAATTATAAACAGTGGTAATCTTCATCCTTAAATAATCCATGCAGTCAATAGGGTTTGATACACAGGACTTACACGTCATCCATTCTAAATGGGTTAAAATACATGGTTTTAAAAATTAAAAGAAAAAAAAAATAGTCAGGCACACAATCACAGGGTAAACAGTGTACACATCTACAAGTTGGTTTTCTAAGAACTCAGCTGACTAAAGCAACAAGTGTATGAATTCAGGGTGAAAAAGCTAAAACAAAAAAGCAAGAGACACTTTCCAGGCTACCGTGTACTGCATTCAGCTAGCCAATCTCTCCCCAGTTCCCCAGTCAACAACACACATGAGGCATAAAAATCTTTTCTTATGCATGAAAAATACAAAACATATTACAGAAAATTTGCCAGCCTGGGAAAGCACGGACAAAAAAAGAAGCAAAAAAAAACCCAAACAAACAAAACTCATCACAGCCAGTGTGTGGGAAGAAGGTGACCTGAATTGGCTTTGTGAAGGGAAATTAAAATAACTGGTGATCTTGATGTGAAGACTTTCCACATATTTTTCTTTCCCAAACGTTAAAACCTTTTCCAAGTGTCAGAACTGAACAAGAACTTACCCCAAACCCTGCAGAGTGAGTGTCTGACGTGTGATTCATATTTACATACAGAGAGTGACAAAGCTTCAGTGAAAAGGGAGCCTGCTGGGAGTGGAGGGCTGACGGAGGCACTGTGCCATCTCTTTGTGTGATTATCGTCGGCTGCGTGTGGGGGATCTTAGGTTGGGGTGGGGGATTTAAGGGCAGGTCCCTCTTTTCAGAAATCTTTGCACAAGTCCGACCTCCGAATGCCACTCGAGTTCATTCTGGCTATCAGTGTCCGCACATCATCTCGGGGTTGGCTGTGGCTGCGTTGCCATGACAACCCCTCCAGGCTGGCCCGAGCCCATGCCGGCCAAGACCGACATGGCCACCGCCTCTGCAGCGCGGACGCTCAACCCGTTGATGGTGGCCCCTGGACTTGTTGCCGAGGGTGACGGCGCATGCTGAATAACTGCCGCTGGGGAGCTGGTGGGTTCAGTGGAAGTATCCCTGGAGGTTTCCTCTCCTCCTGCAGCTACAGACAGAGAGAGCAACATTCACCCTTAGAGAGGTGAGCGAGTAAAAATAATACATTAGATGGGATGAGGTGATAGATGAATCCTGGCACAAGTGACACAGTACAAGAAACCTGATGGTCAGTGCATTATCTTAACTGGTTACCTAATAAAGCTGCCTTCTTCTGCATAACAGTGACAGGGCAGTCCTTGTGGGCCAGGAGAAGCTGCTTCAGCTGTGCCACCTCATTCCTCAGGTGGGTTACTTCATTCTAATGGCAGCACAAAAAGAAATACAGCACATAAATCATGCCCCCATTCTTACCATATCACCACAGAAACCAATTTATGACTGTGAGGATGTTTAAATGCTTGACAGAAACACCCAGGAGATGACTCACCGTGAGAGAGACATTCATGTTGGCCAGATCTTCTGCCTTTTTCTCCAGAGAGTTAACCCACAGCTTTCGCTTTTGCCTGCAGCGGGAAGCAGCCGCCCGATTCCTTTCCAGAAAACGCTGCCTCCTCTCGTCAGGATCCATCTCTGCTGCTCGTCGCCGCCTGCCCCCTGTTGGCTGAGCAGGGGACACCTAGAGAACGAGAAAGGGGGGTAAAAGTTGGCTATTTGCAAAACCAAATGTGATCAATCAGCAGAGGAAAATACAACAACTGCATGAGACACTCCAGACATTTTACACCATGTTAAAAATTAAAAGTAGCAGACCCTTTTGTGCACTTAAGTGTCAAATTAAAGCATCCAGACCTAAATCACTTAATCCAGTGCTCATGCTTGAGGACAAATTTTTGAAAATTCTTATATATATATTTTTAACCTTTTCTGTTTAATGTCATTAAAAATTTTGTCTGTGATAACTACAGCTGTTAGTACCGAGTTTAATATGGCTTATGGTTCTAGCTATAGGACTAGATAGCTTGTTATGCGTATTACTTACCTGTGGTTGGGCAGGTGATGGCGCATCAGAGTTTTGAGTGGGCTGCTGGCTCTGTTCCTGTCTCTGGGGAACAGCAGGGATGGATCCTGACCCCCCACTGGCGCCATCTTGCACTCCCGGGCCCTGATGAGTTAGAGCTGCCTTCAACCGCTAAAAAGACATGGAGACAACAGCCCATGCAGGTCATATAACATTAATCACACAAAAAGAGTTACGTGCACATTTTCTTACATGTAGCATAAGACAATTTAAATAGGAGAAATTTTATGTAATTAATGTGTTTATATAATTATGAAGCGTTTAGCCTGCAGCTTACACAACGATGACAGTACGACTGATGCTCTCACCATCTTTGTCTCAGAGTGAAGACTATACCCAGACGGGGAGGACGAACCACTGCTAGCCCCTCCAACAGGCGGTCCTGGAATCCCAGGGATGTTAGGCACCGTGTTCACTGGCCTTGCAAGCTCCACATAGCAACAAATATCCATAAAGTGGGAGAGAGGGAAAAACCAAAAGGATATGGTAAAATACCATCCATGTATAATTTGCTGTACCTTTTCTTTTTGTTCCCTGGAAAATTTCTTACAGATATAACTGAGGTCATCTGCACAGGACTGGGCAGGAGAGGAACTGTCTGTCCATTAGGGAGGTGCCTCACCAGTGGATATGAACCTGTGGGGGAGCTGTTGATGAGAGTAGACACTCGTAAAGGGACATTTCTTCACTGTGTTCCCACTGACTGAGCAGAACTCGAGGACCAGGTTGAGACAGTGTTTTACTTTTCCAATGAACACTTGTTTATGGGAGAACTGTACACAGCTTCTTAGGTTTCATAAGCAGCAAGAACATGTCGCAAGATTAAATTTCTCGAAACTAAGTCCAACTTGAGGAACAGGGGTGTCTGGAGAATCGGGGTGGCGCAGAGCTGCAGGACTGTTACCCCTCTCTAACACCTACCTCACGTGTCTTTAGATCAGGAGACATACAATGATAGAAATCATATCTCAACCTCATTAGAAAAGGGTTTTCCATACACAAACTTTAGGTGGGCTTAACTGATTAGCAAATTTATTCATGTTTAATCTGTTCCAGAGTAGGATTGATTTAGTAAAAGATTTTTGCCTCCCTCTCTAATTAAAGTTTCAGTTATTATACCCCCACCTGCGGGAGTACCGTACCAGGTCTGTGTTGTGGCAACTGTTGACGCCATTAAACTGCCTCTCTAGTGAGACTGAATCCCATGACAGGAAGGAGCCCAACTCCACTGTGTTGGTCTGTGACTGTCAGTATTTCACTCTAACTAGAACCTGCAGCAAGTTGCAAACTCATTCATGTGCTGCTATACCAAACTGCAGAGCAAAGCAAGGACTACAGCTGCTAACTGCAGTCAAAGTCTACAGATAAGGGACTCAGCAGAGAGGCAGCAATATATAAAGTTTTGCTTTTGTGTATTTTTTAAATCCAGGCGTAGAGCTTTGAAAGTATGGAGTGTGAAAGGTACTTTATGGTTCAATAAAAGCCAGACTGATAAAGGCAGACTTTCTACTTAACAGGAGCAATATTTCTCTACCAGGTTAATATCAAACAGCCTTGTCTTTGACTTCTAGTTGGACCGGATTACTGGCTTGCTTGTCGGTGATGTGAAATTAGGCATTTAATTTGTACATTTTACCAGCAATTAGTTCAGTTTTAAGTTGAAAACATTGCCAGCATGGCCAACAAACAGTAAAGCAAATATCAGCAACACAAGTTAGTTTTACCCAAGCTGCCTGTTGGAGGGCGGTGCTTGTGTGATGACAGAAGTTGGAGATGGCAGCGTGGGGTGTAGCGGGTCATTACTCAGGTGAAGGGGAAGAGAACCTGGACGTACAATAGTTGGCGTGGGAGCAGAGCTGGCTATGGGCTTTGTGTAGATCTCCTGTTAATAAATTCAACAAAACAACAATTTAATTTGTGTCCATTATCAATTTTTACCTGAATGAAAGGACAGCAAATTGCAACACATTGTACCTTGTCACTCACCCTTGAGTCTTCACTGTTTTCCGACATGCTGGATGAGGAATCAGGGGTTCCAGGAGGAGAAGAGTCAACTTGTAAAGGCCCCTCGTCTTCATCTTTTACTTCGGATGGTGTTTGTAGTGGTGCAGCCTTAAAGACCAAAAGGAAAAATGAGAAAATGAAGGCCTTCAGATTTTATCTTATAAACAATATGCCACTCGATCAACAGTCATCCTTTCTCACCGGGTTTTTTGTCCTCTGCTCATCGTCCTGTGCTTTGCAAAACTCTTGTTCAAAAGAGGTGGCCAGCTCATTGAACAGACCAACCTCCTCACAGTTCTTCAGAAAACGTGTGGGGGTGGGGGTCTGGTCTGTGGGGTGGGGGGATGTGTCAGCATTAAAGAACAGAAATCTCTCATTCAGACACAAACTATTGTAAAATATTCATGTAAAAAACTGAAAACCTATTTCCTCAGTTCAGCTTAATTTAACAAAAAACAAACAAACAAAGCCATTACCTGCAATGATAACAGAGTCTGTCCTGGCAGGACCAAATTTTAACGTCATTTCATGTTTGTGTTTATGGACTGACAGGTGGTCTTCATTTGTGAATCTCTGCAAAAGATGCCACACGTAATATGTAAAGAATATAAAGCACAACTCTTTTCACTGTGCTGCTGATACATGACAGTTTTAACCCTGATGTGAGATGAATACCTCCTTGTTTCTACTGCTAAAGCAATGCTCAATCGTAGTCTGCATTGTACAGCTGTGAGCTAAGCAAGGCTCACTGATTGATCAGAAAAAAAGGAGGCATTCAGATTTCTATGCTTGTTTTAAAAACAGAGATATGGCTTGAGGAATCATACCTGCCCACATCCAGGGGCAGTGCATACAAAAGGTCGGTCATCCGCCATCTCAGACAAATGTTCTGTTAAAAGACAGTAACAAACAGAAATGTCATCTAATTTATCAGGCAATTAACCAGATGATGCTTAGGTTGCCAAGACACAAATTATATTATGGACATAGGTATGGTACTACCAGATGTTATTACAGTGATCTACATATTGATCTGCAAGTAGATTTAGATTACAAAAAAACAGCTGACCAGAAAACACTCAGCTATTAATGGGTTTTTCAGATGTAAACATTTAAAAATTAACCTACAGCATTAGTTTGCCTATCATGAATGTCGTGCACTGTTAAGAATTACAGCGTAAATCGCCATTAATTACACGTGCTTGCTCATCTGTCACCAAAAACGCGTATAGCCCCGGTAACCTAATCATACTAAAATTTGGATAAGAGGGACACAGACCGTGACTGTAGGCCTGTTTTGGAGCATTTCTTTAGACCCGGTTGGGTATGATAGGGACTAGCGTTAAGCGATGAGGCAGCAGAGCCAAAGAACCTCACCATGCAACCTCCACACGGTATCATCGAGTCACTGGCGTTGGCTACAAGCGCTGTCGAGGTCGTCCGGCTATATAGCTAGCTATGAGACTTAGGTTACACACTGTGGACATGACACACAGGTTACCAATCCATTGCTGGTTAGCTATGATGACTTTATAATAAATGGGCCGCAAGGTAGCATATCCATATCGCTAAGCACACGAAACACTGTTTTCCAAAGCCTGACTTACATGTCATTATAACGAACATGGAAGCTAATACTAAAGAAAGTCACTCCAATTATCAGGCGTCACGGCACGTCTAGCAAAAAGATGTTTTGTGCTAGTAACATCATCTAGCTGAGATCGTGCTAAGTGCTACTGGAAGCTTCGTTAGCTTGCATTCTAAGTTACACTAACACGGCCGCCAAGTTAGTAGCTAGCCCTGCATGTTAGCACGCTAATGCTAAATAGAACTCTGTCCACAACCCAAGCCACGATTACACACTGCGCCGCACGCTTTATGAATATCCACACATACTCAATTATAATACATCACATTTAACAATGGATATTCTTAAATATACCCAAAACCTACCCCAAGTTTAAACTGCCTCTTCACTCCCCCCCTCCCAGCTCCGGACAGCGCTGCTGTGCTGCTGCTTGGTCGTTGTTGACACTCTTGACACTTCCATTGCCCAAATACCGCGAGAGAACTTGGCAGATTATTACGTAACAGGATTGATCTGGGGGAGTGGGAGCGTAGCTGTAAGGCCAAAATGATCACTGAATCGTTTAATATCCTACGACTTTAATCTGAATATGCCGTTATGTCAGCCTTATACATTATATTCCACTGTGTAAGCGTCAAATACCAGCCAAAGCGCACCCACTTCAAGCCAAATGCGCCTACAGCAGTTATATAATGTTTCCGGATGTTTACTTGGCAGATGGCATGCAAAAAACCTTGAACAGATATTTTCTTCGTAAACATACAAAAGAAAAAAATTTAAAAAATAAACTTTTATTTTTAATACATCAAGCTAGTAAAATGTTCAGCATACAAATTTAAAAATCCAAGCCCAGAAAAATCATGATTCAATCATGTGTTTGGTTTGATAACTTCTTGTAGTCTTATGAATAAGAAGCATCTCACTCAGCTGCACACTACACTGTTTCACACTACAACTGATTACAAGATAGGCTGAACAACATAGTAAATTCTCTGTTAACTTCTGAATTGTAATTATATCTTAAATTATACACATTTCTATTTGGAACACTTTAAACCATATTAGAAAATAAATCCCAGCACAAGTTGAGAAATTGATCTTAATACCCTTGTGTCATTTGTCATAACTGAAACATTGTTGAGGCATGAGCTGCATTACCATAATCATAATCTAACTCCTTATAAACAGATCAGTCTACACACCACAAATATGATCACGAAGAAAAACAGCTGAGAATAGAATACAAAAACTGAATTTGCAGATGCAAAGAAAATACATGTCAAAAGAATTAAAAAGTGGTTTTAGCTACATTCACTGTTTTGATAGGATGTGTGACTCAAGCAATAAAATGCTACTTTTAAAATATAGCACTGAAAAACATTCAACATTTAGGGGAAATGTCTGCTCCCCATCCCTCAGACCATCCATAACATTTTAATCAATAAAAAGACATACGTGTTCAAGGAAAACCTGACTCAGGATAAATTCTTCCCCTCCCAAAAATCTACATGAAACAATAAATGCAGGAACCATAACATACAGCAAAAAACTACAGTGAACTAGTTAACTTGATGACTTGAGAAGAGCAGCCTATATTGTTCCACAGTGGGGAAATTTGGCAGGGACTAGACCCAGTAGACACTGGTTTTCTGAAAGCAGAAATCAAAGTTAGCAGACCAGCCCCTTTAAGTCACCCTTTACAGATCAGATGCCAGTGTTACTAAGATCTGACAAATCAGAGTTTTTCATGCCTATGGCCGTTAACCCTTAGCAGTAATAGGTTATTTGGCCAGAAAAGACTATGGATATTTATGCTTGATATTCAAAAAACAGTTAGTAGATAATATCTACTAAAAATGACTAGACCTACTCCGATTATTCCAATGTTAGCAGTACCAATTCTGCGCCACAGAAAACTGCAAAATACAAAACCCAATAAGGATTACTAGCCCAAGACATTTCATTTCACAAAGATTCACTATTTGCAGAGCAAAATTTTACAGTCTACAAATATTTCTACTCCAACCTTTCAAAAGTTCATAACCCCACTTTTAAGTTGAACATGTCAAGTCCATGGCAAAAATAATCTTGATTTCAATGCGAAATGACTGAAATACTGTGAATGATTTCAACTGTACCTTTAGCCTTTCTGTTGATGAAGGTTAATAGTTAATAAGATTACTTGCATTTAACAAGATAGACATCATCTTTTCTAAACCACAAATGTAGATACCATAAATTCAGCCCATGTATGGTGAATCCGTTAATATGATGGTGACATCACTTTTAGCAAAGCATGTTTTATCACCACAAGCACTACAATCCATCCATGACCACATTTTCCTAAAAGGAAAATCTATTTACAAACTTTAAAATAACTTCAACACTGCAGTAATCTAAAGAGATTTGACAAAGTCGTGAAATATAGGCATCTGTCTTTATATATTACATATATACATATTTTCTGTTTTGAGTTCATTTTCCTCCCTTTAGTTACTTTGGTGAACTTGGAGGGATATTCTGTTCTTTCCCACTGCGTCTGGCTCCCCGCTGTGGGGAAAACAGTTTGCCAGTATTCGGGCCCTTCTGCTGCTCCCTCATCTTCTGCCCCGTCTCTCTGACTCTCATTTGGCCAGTTCCCCCTCTGAAGGAGCGTGATGGTTGCCGAAAAGGCCGTTTATCCCCACGTTTCTCTGGAGTCTGTCGGCAGTTGGGACGAGGCTCCTCAACCCTGTTGACCTTGAGCTCCTGAAGGGGTTGGCTGGCTGTTGAAGCAGGAGGGGGAGAAGGAACCAGTGTTGGAAGTGGATCTTTGGCCCGCTTCTGGCACACCTCTGCATAGCTGAGCTTTCTAAGACCCTGGTGAAAGAAGAGTGAAAATTAAAAATCAAGATATCAAAATACTCAATCTAACCAGAAACATCAATGGCATAAAAGGTAAGCAGCAGTGCAGAGGTCTGAAGTTTTAGTTGTTTGGTCAGGTTTTAGGCTTTGTAACAGCTGACACGGCATCTTGCTATAAAGCCAAAATGGAGAAAAGTCAATGCAACAATCCACAGAAGGAAGGGTTCTCTGTGCTATTCTAAAACAAAACTCTTTAGATGTGGAGTGGAAATATTCCTGATTACAACCTGTCTTTGATGAACAGTATAACTGATACCTCTGCCTGGTTTCTGTATTTGATTTGACAAGTAAAGAAATACCTAACAAACCAATTGGGTTCAGAGGGTTAAACCAACTGGCAACATGTGTTTGACAATTAGATTTTCTTTCAATTTCCACATAATACATTACTATGTCTCCAATGTAATTGGCTACAGCTAAAAGCCAAATACACCAGTCCAGGATTCATCTATGACTGAGTAGGGACTTGTAAGCTGATGCTGCAGTGGGGTATAACGTGGTACTCAGTAGGAAACGAGTCCTTACCGATTCTGATGTGGGAGTTGTGGGAGATGTGGGAGATGACAAAGGTGTTTCTATAGAAAGGGTCTGGCTGCAGTTGGAGGGAGCATGTTCTGAAGATGGAGGGTGATCTTGTGTAGATGAGATTTCCCCCTTTGATTCAGGAGCCTCTTCCTTTACTACAGGAGTGTCATCTTCCTTTACTACAGGAGAAGCACTGAAAAAAATAATTTAAAAAGTGATTTTTTTTTTTCATGAATGGATACCTCTGTTATTCACTGATGTATTAGCTTGAAGCAACGGTTACCTTGAGACTGGTGGGGCTGTTGTCTGCGGAGACACAACAGCAGATTTAGTTGGGGTTACAGGATCGGGATTGCTTACAGGACCATCTGAGATGTTTGTGTGAACGTCTTTGCTGGCAGACTGTAATGAGAATTAAAAATGTGAATTTGTACTTTTAAGTTCTTTTGTAGAGAGTCTTAAGAGTAGGAAGCACCAGGAAAGGCAAAATAGTCACCTTGTTCGTCACCTTCAGGCCCCGCACAATATCAGAAAGGCGCATCTCAGGCACACTTTCCTCTTGCATGCTGACTGCAGATCCCGGCAAAGGAGGAAAATTGGAAGCTGCCAGGTCAAACTTTGGATGTGAAGACTTGGTCTCTGTTACAGGGACAGGCTTCTACAGTGGATTAAGAAATAAAACTTTAAAAAAGAAAGAAAGAAAAAAAAAAGGAAATACAGTAGAATGCAGGCCTGACAGTCAACTTTTTAAATAAAGAGGCCGGGGGGGGGGAATCAGACTGACCATGGTTTGCTCATCTTCCTTTTTTCTCCTCGTGTTTCTATGGATGCCTCTTCTGCAAAAAAAAAGAAAAAAGAAAAGAAAAGCAATATTGACAAATAACCCTTGAATCAACTATGAAAACCCACAAAAACAGACCACCACAGACTGGAAACCATCTCTATAACAGGATCATACTAACTCACCTGCCACGTCCAGCTCCGCTCATATCTTTAAGGTTGAAGGAGGCTAGAGAGATTGGCTGCGGTGTGATGCCAGTAAGGGTCCCTGATGTTTGCAGGGTCTGTAGATGAGATGGGCCACACACACCATCCATCTGGGTCCTTGGAGCAAAAGAACGGTGCGTATCTGCAGGCCTGGGGTGGTCTTTTAAATGATTTCTAGGTTCACACAAAGGATACAAGTTTTACCACAGAATGTTAGCTGTACAACAAAAGTACAATTTTATAGGACTGTGCACATTTATTAACCAAGACAGTGGCACAAAAACAATGGCAAAAGAGCACATATTCATTGGTTTGTGCCTCTAAAATAGTTAAATGACAGTACGACAATACTTGTTTCTAAAAAAATAAATAAAAATAAAATTATATATATATATAAAAATTAATTAATTAAAAAAAATCAAAAGTGATTAGGACACTGCTAAAAAAAAGAAAACACATAACATCCAGTGAACTCTGGAAGGACCAGTACCAACAGCAATCCCAATGAAGTTAATGTTAACATTACCATCCTCAGAGGTTTTGACCAGATTCAAAGAGACCAATTTCCAATTACTTTTGGAATCCTAAACACATTCTCTGTGCATTCACGCCAGGCAATCACCGCTGAAGTGCCGGTTACTTCCACTCACTAGCGGCAAACAGTGGTTTAAGACGTAGCATATCAGCACGCTTACCATAACCCCGCAACCGTTTGTCCCTTCACAAAAATTCAAACGGTTCCTGAAAGCTTTGAAAGTGCACTTCGCAGCTATATAGGGGGATTATGGTATTTGTTGCCGGAAGCCTGCAAACGGTGGCACTTTTGAAGTGCGCTGTGTCGGGTTCGACACGTTCGGCAGTATAAGGTTAAAGGGTCTGACAGCACCTGATGGCAGGTCTAGACTGTATCTAATGAACTGAAGGTTAATTGAAAATGGAGATTATGCCTAAGAACGTGGGGTTTGCATCATAATTGCACCTTACCCGTTCCTGTTCATAGCAGTATGTGTGTTGACTGAGCTTGAATTAGTTTTGTAGTTCCCAGGATTGCTGTAACCATTCATGAATCCACTGCTGGGGAAAGGTGCCTACACATCAAACAGAAAGAAAAGTAATGAACTCCAGGGAAAATAAAAATAAAATAAAATAAAAAAGCACCTTAACTTTGAACAACTGCTTGGCTTCTGTCAGCTGTAAGATGATAGGAGCTAAGAATATTACAGTTACAATGGAGATTTATTAACTTAAACAGCATTTTAAAAAAGTTCAATGTAGCAGCTTTATAGAGATATTCTGAACAGTATATTAAAGTACTCACCAATGGCATTTCAAAATAAGGCATGCCTGAAAGATTCCAGGAGGGAGAAACTAAAGGATAAACAGGGTACTGCTGCTGCTGGGGGCTGTACATCTGCTGCACATAGACTGGAGAGTCATACGGGGCTTGTAGCGGGGCACGCTGACTGTACACGCCTGAATCCTGGATACTGCAGAAGCCATTCTTTCCAAAGAATGTGTTAATGGCCTTAATGCGAGCCTGCAGTGAAAATGATAGATACGATCAATATTGGACATATAATTTCCAAAGTACTCATGTAGCTCTACTGTCCTTAGTCCCCTCAGATCTCATAATCTCACGGTCATTAGGCCATAAAACACTGTACTGACTAGGAGGAATGAAACAGGTTGAGGAGGTGGGGAGGGGGAGGAGAGTAAAGAAGCATAAGGGAGAGTAGAGGTACAGCACAGAAACAGAGATCCAGATTTAAAGAAAGCTAGTGAAAAGTTCCACCCAGCTAGCCACAGTGCATATGGGTCCTTCCAAGCGCGATACTGATCATCACTGGGGCTTACACAGGACCATTAACATACAGTATTGCTATCTCATTTTCTTCATCATAGTCCAACTAAAATGGTTCAACAAATATATGAAAATACAAAAGATAACGGTCACTTTGTAATAAGGTTAAACATACCTATGGGTTTTCTGATAGTTTGGACAAATGCTATCAGCTGGCATCATATCTAATATAACAAAGTCTGCTGTGTTTGCACTGTCCAATCTATAACCAATCACAAGCAGTGATTCAGGTAGAGATCAAAATGTGGGTTACTTACCATGATCGGTTTCCCCTTGAACATTTTAACTTCCTCTCGTAGGTACCTGTAAGCCTGAGGGCAAAAAAGAACACTAAATCTTAAGATTGTTGAAAATATGGCAGAAACTTTCTACCCTTTCACACAGAACCTTAATGAAATATCCAATACTTTAGAACTGCTGTATCTTATAAACAGATCATAATGATAGAGTTAGCAATTCAAACATCTTACAAGACAGTTATAAAAGTTAACGTCCATAAAAACAAAATGTTATAAAAACACTGAAAATAGCAACCAGCATGTGTAGTTAGAGTAAATGTGCCATGCAATAAGATCTTTAACTGGTTGTAAAACCCTAAAATGATACAACCAGTTTATTAAAAACAAAACAAAAAAAAAAACTATGGTTATTAATAAGGGGACATACCTGTAATGCATCCATGTCTGACTGAAACGTTATGTACCAGTTGCTGTTGTGTGCAAACTCAGCACTTAATACTTTTGGGCACTGTTCACTCTTAAAAAGAGCCTTGATTTCCTGTGAGGAAATAATAAGGGGCATGTTAAACACTTCAAACTGGAAACAGAGAGCTGGCATTGCTCCCCTAAAGTTAAAATGTAAACTGGCTTTACCTCAACTGGGGTAGTCTCTGGCACTTCTCTCAGAATAATGATGCAGCGACTGTGGTTTGGTCGAACCTTCTTGCCAGTTTCATCAACTTGCACAATAGGGGAGGCTGTAAAGGAGAAAAACAAAACAAAAAAACCCCAAAAAAACATTATGCAAACATGGATTTAAATTTAAAAAAAAAAGTTTAATTAAATAGATGCTGACTACAGTAAAGTATCAGCCCATTTATCTGATTATAAATACAAAGAAAAAGTAGCATTTGTACCTCGCAGTACATCCAGAATGAGGTCCACGTCAGTGGTAAGTGCTTTGATGTTCTCCATACAAGCAAGTGTCCAGATGGGAACAAACTGATCACCATCCATCTGGGATATTAGGTACAGGTCCTTGGAAAGGTTCTCTCTGTAACACCCAAAATATTGGACTCTTTGATCTATAGCTTTTTCCATGCTGTAAATAAACCCCTCTATGCTTAATACATGAATTGTCTTGGATCTTGGTCCTCCCACAATGTTAAAATCATTCACATTAGTGTAGAAAAAGCCATTAACCACTTTTTGAAAATGCTAAAACATTTCAGGACACTGATCACTACTGACCTGAAACACGGTTTGCAGGTTACATGGTTTCTTACAGTTATGAAACAAAGTCATTTCAGTTATTAATTACTGCTGCACCGTTAAGGCAATAATCCATTCAAGGGTAAATGTCTGTGATTCACAAATACATCCGACTTATTGTCAAAATATATTTATATTATGTTCTTACACCACTCACCTAGAAAAGAAGAACTCAAGACGTTCCTTTAAAGACTGTCTCAAACTTTCTTCAGACACCGGCTGCACCTCAGACACATTTTCTATGGTGGATTCGCACTGCGGGTCAAAGACTAAATACCCCTGGTCAGACGGATTGATGTCATTCACAATGTCTGTGACTACAGGAGTATAGTCAGCAGTGCTGTCCACGTATTCACTGTAGTATCCTTTACCACCTGAAGAGGGAACATCTGAGTATCCTAAGAAACAAAAGGCAAACAATTGAAAGGGATAAGTGCCACCATAAAAAGAAAAAAGAAAAAAGAAGAAAAAGAAAACTAGAGCACTACCTAGCAAGCCAAATTGTCCCGTTGCACTGCATTAACCCTGCTCGTTGTCACCATTTTTCAATTTTAAGTAACAGTGACCTTGATCTTGACCCCAGTAACCCCCTATACCAGTGCTTCTCAATTATTTTCTGTTATGCCCCCCCTAGGAAGAAGAAAACCTTTTGCGACCTTTTTGTCGGACCGTCTCCGTCTCTCTCCGCTTTTTTTTCCATCCCTGTTAAATATTTTCCATGGTGTCTCTTGGGGGTTTATTCACTGCACTTCATATCTCCTGCGCTACGCTGTAAGTTGGCAAAAAAACCTTACTTACTGCACACACTGACAATAAGAACTGCCACCTACTTTAATGGATGTGTAATTGCACTTTATACTAGTACGGCAAAAAAAGCATGTGGGCGCGCCCACTATTTGAGAAGGACTGCCCTATACAATCCCAACCTTGCTTTGGTCATAAGCTATCAGTGAAGTTTGGTAAGTCTAGGTCAAGCTGTTCAAGTTATTGAGCGGACACTTCAATGGATGTCGCCCAGAAACCCACCCGCCTGCCATGGGTGATCACACAATATGTCTTGTCTTTCAAAAGCTATAAAATAACAGGCTCTAAATCACAACAGGAAGGTGAAGACTCCTGTGATCCCTGAGCCAAAATGTGGGATAAGCAAAATGTAGTACAAGTGTTATTTCAAATTAGCCCAGTTACATGGTTATGAAATCACCCGTGAATACCAGTAAACACAAGGGCCCATGTGCATTTAAATTTTGGATGAGTCTGTATCTTGGCCCCACACGAAAGCAAACTGCCTGGGAAATTCAGACATCTGATTGTAAGACTTGAAAAAACCGAAGATACAGAAAAACAAGTGATCAGAAATGCTGCCTTAATCAGGAGGTATATTTGAGCCATCATATCAATAACAGCCATAGTAGCAGTCTTTCTAAAAATGACACCACAGAGGGTGCTACTTGCAAAACCTAGCTTTTGAAATTAGATGTGCAAGTGCTTCAGACTTGGCGCAGGGTTTAATAAAGGAAATTACAGTTTCTCTGTCAGTTTGAACAACAATGCAGAACTCAACCTCCATATATGGCTTCCAAAAAAAAAAGGGGGGGGGGGCCC
>VUQK01026053.1:0-14492 GCA_015106715.1 Bujurquina vittata
CCCACGTCTGCCGCAGTCCAAAGACATGCAGTTACTGGGGTTAGGTAAATTGGTGGTTCTAAATTGCCCATAAGTAAGAATGATTGACTCTGTGTTAACCATGTGACAAACGTGACCTGTACAGGCTGTACCCTGCCTCTCGTCCTATGACTGCTGGGATAGGCTCCTGCCCTGCCACAACCTTGACAAGGAGAATGTATGTATAGAATTCATAGGTGTGTGAATTTTTTAAAAGAGTCAGGATAAAATAAAGTTCTACCTACCATTTATTGTAATAACAGCAACAGCCTTTCCTGGTTTGATCCTCAAAGACTCTGGTGGACATCCACCGATACTGGCTAGACTCTCCACAGGTAAAAGTCATGCTGAAGAAATTAACAAATGTGTTATATATGAATTAACACAAGTTGTATCAACTAGGATATGTGCCTTTCTTGAGAACATTAAAACACTTAACAGCCATAAAGTAGACTGCTAAAAATGTACCCGAGAGCCAAGGAAGCTGAGCAACAGCCCAAATATTTTAAAAAACAAGAGGGTGAGGGGAATGTTTAAACAGTTAAAATAACGAGCTTAGACACAACCCAAAACTTACCACCATGGCAAAGAGTCTTATTTACAATGTAAGTCGTTGGAGGCAATGGCTGGAAGAATCCAGCAGTCATAGCATCTCTGTTGTGAAGGACATGTCTGGTGTGCATGACGACATCACATGTGGCACAAAAGAAGGGGCGTGGTAGACAGTCAAGACAGCGAAGCACTGCTGGATTGCTCCCACACTGCTGGCATGTGTGTGCTGACACACTTTCTCGAGCCGCCATGGTATTCACCAGACGGGGTCTTTCTGCCCTCCAACTCTCTGAAAAGAGACTTTTTCGTGTGCTCCAGTTCAAGGAAGCCAGAAGAGGAGCTCTTGGTGGTCATGTTGATCACTTGAAGCATCACTCAGTGAGCTCTGGAGCTCTTGTAGAAAACACTCTGTTTAAAAAACAAAACAAAACAAACAATATTTTTAGTGTAGTTTATTTCAGTTGCAGAGTGTATTGTATAGAGTAGACGTGGAATTAAAATGTAATGGTTGAATTGATAAAAATTCTTGTAAATTTGTATTACAGTAAAACATTAAATGTATGTCCTAGCTCAGTGTCTGATATTTTTGTACAGAAACAAGTACAAATATGTGAACATACAGCTTTGATCTACTGGACCACAACGAAATACATACCAACAGTCTCTGGCGCAAAGGCTGCCTCACAGTGAGTGTTATTAACAGTAGGACTGTCCTTCTGCCTGTGAGCAGCTGCAATATACATCAAAAGTATATCACAAATACAAATACAATCCACTTTTATAAAACGGAGGCCCCATTCCCATTCAGTGTCTATACCTGCTCACTATGTGATGACTGTAATGCTGTGTCAAAAAATTATAACTACATTGATGATTTATTTTTATTTTTAAAAAATGTACAATGCTTTGAAGATGCAAAGCATCTTTGTGTTGGGAAACTTTATAAATAATCTTCAATTATGACAGTTGGTGTGATTATTTCAAGGCATTATCAATAAATTTGACCAAAAATCTTTGTGTGGAGGTAACAGTCAAGTACATTATGTCACTGCATTAACATGACAGCCATATTTGCTAACAGAGGTGTTAACTTTCAGGAGCTCATTCTGTAGTTTATGCATACTTATTTATACTTAAGTTTGGATCAAAAACTTAATCATCATGAATTTACTTTTTGTGCCAAAACAATGAAATGACTGGTTCAAACACTGATTTATTGATATGTGTCTACACAATCTATATCTTACAATGATCTATGAAAAAGTACTAACCCTTATGTGGCTGGTGCCTGGTTGACCTTGGCCTCAAATACAGCTCATTTCCATCTTTGTCTCGCTTTCTCCACCTCACTGTTGGTTCAGGTGTCTTCACTGGTACAGGAGCTTCCTCTTGCTTGAGTTCATCAAGTCATTGGATTTTCAAATCACTCATAGTGATCGACAGAAAAAGCAAATACACAAAAACATTTACAAGTAACAGACACAAAGAGACACAAAGAGAGACAGGGACAACAGAAGGACTGACAAATAAGAGCAGTGAGGACAGAGAAACGAGAGAGACGTGGCTCTTAAAAGTGCCTTTAGGTGTTTTTTCACAAACAGGAACAAGGAAAGGATATTAAACTAATGTCTGAGGTACCTGTTGAGGGAAAAAAGCATTCAGAATAGAAACAGCTTGCTTATCAGTGTTCTGTTCATCAGTGTTGCCACACTGGGAGATTTTCTGGACTGTTGGCTGGCAAAGACAGGTGAAGAGGATTTTGGGTGGTCTTTTCCAAGTTTGTCCTGCTTTTAGATTCAACAAGTAGGAAAACTGCATAAATCAATATGTGCATTCAATTCTTATTGATCTGTCACTCAGCTGGCAAACTGTCAAAGCTTGATGCAGTTTAACAAGTTAGAATAAATCTACTTACTGCCCACTGATGTTTTACAGGGGCTCTTGGTCAGCTGTTTATTTACTGTGTAATACTGAAAAGTTACGAATCAAAATATGAATTAACCTGTATACATTATACAGGTATACAGGTTAATATGAATTAACCTGTATACATTATACATCTGGACAGATTTGGCGCATCAACCCAGTGTGGCAACACTGATCTGCATCAAACTGCTTAAACTTTACAAACTTTGGTGTGAGCTGCTGTGGTGTAGGTAACGGAGCATGCACGAGGTAACCCTCCCTGTGACTGTACCTGCATAATTACCTGTAAGAAGTAAGCCAAACGTGAACTTGATAGGCTAACAGTCGCTAGCAGCCTTAGCTAGCTAGCGGCTAATGTACAGTGGCAAGATATATTTTTAAATGTTTTAAAGTATTCACTATGCCACAAAGTTGCTACCCTTCACTCCTAAAAACGCTAACAAGAAATTTGTGAGCTGACACTTTCGGGTCCTTTTGTGTTTTATATAAAATCTCTCCAGGTGTGTGTTTTCACTCACCGAGCGCTCTGGTAGTGGTCGCATAGGATGACGTCAGTGACACGGATTTGATATTTTTTTTAAAAAAGTAAAAAAAAATACGTGAATCGGCATAATCTTAGATGAACACTGCACATGTTTTGGCCCACATTAAAGTGGTCCTTATTTATTGATTTATTTATTAATTTTTGGTACAGCTCCAAAAGCTCAATTGTCTAAATCAGAGATGGTAAATGACTGCATAAATCCACAGGATGAAATATGTTCAAATTGAAGCGGAATGAATGAAACCGTTAGGAATTCACAAATATGCCAACCGGGAAAGTTATTGTAGCTCATTTTATAGAAAAATAAAGGGAGCCAGCCTTTGACATTACCCAGCATGCATCGCCTCTTCCATCAACGAAATAACAGTTATAAACGTTATAGTATGTAATTATATGTTGTAATTTACATCCTTGTAGTTACATAGTTTATTGTGATCATTAGAGGTCTCTATGATGTGATTCTGGAACCATCTAAATGTACGGCAAACGGGCTCTCCCGCTGTATTCTCATGTCGTCAATTATCAACGCGGAGGGCGCTCTATAGCGTTCAATGGGAGCACCCTCCGCGTTGATTAACGACGCGAGGGGGGTACCCAGCGCGTTCAGGAGTGACGCAGAGGGACCCTGCCCATGCGTCCATATGTGACGAGTAAGGAGTGAGAACGTGTTGAGGGAACAGACGAGCCTACAGCATCCACAGTGCAGCTGGCCTGGATGGAGTACCTGACCGGGTACTAAAAACATGAGTAAACCAGCTCACTGGGCTATGGACTGACACATTTAGCATCTCCTTGAAACGTGCAGCTGTCCCCACACATTAAAAACATCTGCCATCATCCCTGTGCCTGAAAAAGTGCTTTTAAATGCTTGAATGACTACCGACCTGTAGCACTGACACCAATAGCCATGAAATGCTTTGGGAAACTGGTCCTGTCTCACAACCGTTCCACTGCGGATGCCATTTCTACAGCACTCACACACTCGAAGGAACCTGACAGTTATGTGAGGATGTTATTTGCAGTTTTTAGTTCTGCATTTAATCTCACGAACCTCACAAACTGGTCAGCAAGTTGAACACTCTGGGCCTCGGTTCCTCTCTGTGTTCATGCACCACAACACGCCAGAGTGGGCAAACTCACCTCCTCCATTCGCATCCTAAACACAGGTGTTGAGCCCAATGCTCTCCACACTATTTACCTATGACTGTACCCCCATCTGCACCTCAAATTCCATAATTAAGTTTGCAGATGACACCACAATAATCGGCTTCACTTCTAATGAGGATGACAGCGCCTGAAGGCTGGCAGTGGCCCATCAATGAGATGATAAGCTTGTCCTTAACAACTCAAACAACTGAAAAACAAAGTAGATGGTTGCTGACTTTAGGAAGTCCAGGGTCAAGAAACAACATCGCCCAACGTCCCCACATTCGTGGTGAAATAGTGGAAAATGTGGGAGTCACCCTCTCTGCACAGCTGGTCCGCTAACACCTCCCAGCTGGTGGAGAAGGCACAACAGAGCTCCTCTTCCTCAGAACGTGGAAACGGGCCAAACCTCTGCAGAACCTGCTGCTAAACGTCTGCAGGGGTACAGTGGAATCACCCCGGTGCCAGCTGCCCTGCTCTGATGTTAAACTGACCTTGAGCACAGAATGAATCATCAAAAACAATGTTTTAGCTTTTCAGGGAGAGGCGGATTGTTAATGTAGACACAATGTATCCAGAGATGATGGCTGTTTCACCGGTCTCTTCATTGACTGAATGCATTTTGGTTGCTAAACATTATCCAGACAATCTGTCTCTGGAGCTGCATCTGCACCTTGTAGGACCTTCAGCACCAGAGGAATCGCGACGGTTGACTGTGACGAGCAAAGGTGGACGCTGCATCATGTGGTAAACCCCTCAAAGCTTGGACAGATTTATCAAGTGGCCGAACACATTAAAAAAGGGTGCGTGTGACACGTTTACGGATGTGACATCAGAAAGATTCTGTGTGAAGGTCCATTTTCTCTCTCACAATGGAGGACAACAGCATTAGCAGACGCCAGCAAATATTCATCAATTGCCTATTTATTTCTGAAAGATGCTTCAAATTGCAGCTGTGTCTTTTGCAAACTGCAGGGTGCCCACCCAGAAAAAACTAAACGTGTGCTTTCATTTTGTGTTTCCTTTGGCTTTGAGTCAGACGTGTCAGAAATGGGAAAATAAAAATATAAAAATTGAATTGAGAGCTAGAAGATGAACACAATAAGTATCCGGGGGAGGGAAGTACTTTTTCACACAAGTGTCTGATTCATTGTTCTTTGGGTTCATGCTTTATAAGGATGATGGTGCCGGCCCGTGTGATTGTGCCGCTCCTCATTGTTCTTGTTGATTTACAGCAGCAGTACAATGGTGTAATAGGAGTTTGGCTTTGGTGCTTGAGAAGAGGTTTTGAGTAATGCAAGCAGGGTCTTTTGTTTGTGAGCTTGATTGCGAGGAGTGGGGAAGCCTCGGAGCTGTCATCCCAATAAAGAAAGCTCCTCTGCACAGTGTTAACACCAGCATCCAGTCAAAAGAGGGGGGAAAACAGATTTAGTTCACTGCTGTTTGCTTCTCACACAGAAAGGCCATGCATTAATGGAAATCCAAATATTCCAGCATTACCAGAGGATGATAATGTAAATTCAAGTTAATATTGGTACAATGTGCGTGTGACAGTTTGCCATAATGCGCTCTTCCTGGATTAGTCATTCATTAAACAGGTTTGCCATGCAAAGCCACTGTCAGATTTTTGTCAAGGAGGACAGAAAAAGAGAGGAAACAGTGCCAGCAGAAGCTCTTACAATTAAAATCTGCAGCCTGATTATGGTGACCAGTTTAATCTCACGCATGTGAGTTCCCCTGTAGAACTGGAGCAACAATTCTTTGCAATAATAGAACAGCAGAGACAGGCAAGACAAAAGATTGTATTAAAGTGCTCTGTTTGGTGTAAAAGAAGCCGGGAAGCATTGTCAGGAAAATTATGTTGTTTCACATTAGATGCTTTAGAATGCCAGCATCTATTTATACCTCTATTTTACTCCTTCAATGTGGCATCTATTTACTTTGCAGAGCTTCATAATGTGAGATGCGCGAGGAAGATCAAGCGCTATTGTGTTTAGTGTGCAAAGATCTCGCAGTGATGTTCAGCTTTTTTGTCTCAGAGATTCCTGCTTTGTTGTGTTTGTTGGTTTGTGTGTACTTGGGTACATTGGAGTGGTTCTCTTCATACAGTCTGTCAACATTTTTTATTTAAAACATTATAAATATTTGCTTTTCATTTTGAAATTTGATTTTGGATTTCTTTGAATTTTCTTCTTGGTGACTTTAATGTGGAAGGCGTGCAGAAGTGGAATAATAAACAGTGTGATGCTCTTGATTTTTTTTTTGGTCTTCTGGATGTTTATATTATCTGTTTTGTGGCTGAGCAGCATCACGCAGCCCTGACTGACGTGGGTACATTGCGAGCTCCTGAGTCAAATTGCTTGTCTTAGGGGTGAAATAGCCTCACTCTGAGGTACCAAATATTGGTCCTGCCATGCTTTTCTGATAAATCTGCATGTTTTATGTTGCAGCATCTGCCTTGTCCACATGGCTGCTGATTTCTTGCATTGACACGAGTCTTCCATGAAACAAGTTTTCCTTATGTTGAAAATCAGCAAACAGCGAGAATTGTATTTCCCTCTAGAGTCGGCAGTTCACGGAGGGATGAATGTCGGCCTTCCAAAAATCCTCAGTTTTTACACAAAGCTGGGCCAAACTCTTATTTTCATCCCCAAAAACACTTCACACACTATGAACCATGTAAATCAGCCATTTTTCCTCAAACCAGATTACAACTCTGATTTCAGGCTCTTAATCTGACTGACTACTGTACACACACACACACACACGCACACGCACACACACACACACACACACACACGCGCGCGCGCGGTATGGATAGAAATCGCTGATGGAAAACAAAGATCCAACACAGCTGCCAGGAACTGTTGTGACAATAAAATGTGATTCGTGGCTTTTTTAAGTGACACTAAATGACACAAACAAATATTTAGCAGCTTTATGTATTCACAGTTTGTACGGTAACATCACTCGATGTAACATGAGCCGTAAGAATTCTCAGTTATGTGGATGACAGATAGATAGATAGATAGATAGATGCTTTATTGAAAGGAAACTTAAGGAAATTAGGGCACCAGCAACATCGTACGCATAATAAATAGAATCCAGACAGAAGAAGAAATAAAATAATAATTGGCTCTGTAGATTTTCAGGTCTAAGACTAATTTAGTTCAAATATACTATGTGTACTGATGTTGGCATTCTTGCTAAGACGTCAGCTACATTTATATTGTAGATAATGGGCGGTGACAGTAAATGGGCTAGTTCTTGTATTTATACTCTAATTGAAACGCTTATGCAACACATTTGCAGTCACTCGTTCACACAAGCACTTCCATCTGTAATTAAGCCATTCACACAGCGGAGAGCAACTTGGGACTCACTGTCTCGCCCAAGGATACTTTGGCATGCAGCCCGTAGCAGCCGGGAATTGAACCACCAACCTTCCAATTAGTAGGTGACCTGCTCTACGAACCGTTCAGAATGCACGATCGGAGCATGTGACTGTAAACGCACTATAATGTGATCTTCAGAATCCCCACTTACCAGCATCATTTCATCAGCGCTGCCAATACAAACAAAGGCAGCACAATTTTAATCACAGTTTTAAACAAAAGCCATTTAATAAATCTTTGACCTTACTTGACCTTGAAGAAGAGGTCAGAGGTCCAAAGCAAGGTGATATTTAGAAAATCCACATATATCAGTCCCTGTGTGATTGTATGCTGTCAGTACAAACAATGGAAGGAGGAAACACAGTTTTAAACAGCTCAGTAAAGCATTAGTATCGCTTTGACCTTTAGCTCAGTTTATTGACTTTGAAGGAGAGGTCAAAGGTCAAATGTGACAGCACATTTGAATTCTTTATACAGAATTTTTTTTTATGTTCACACTTGTAAGAATCATAGTTTCTAAGTTATGAGGCTGTTTGTTAATTTTCTGCAATTAATTATTCATAAAGTTGACCTTGCTGGTGGGTGTAAGGCATCAGAATTCACTCAAAACCTTTCCAACTATCACGCACGCACACAAATGCTACCACCAACGTAAGAAAACAATCCTAGCAGGATAACTCGGATTTTGATGGAACACGAGCTGGATCCAGGATATTGTAAAAGGATTCTTTACCGTTGTCAGCTGAACAGAAAATCCTCCATTTTTTAGAAGCCAATGAAATAAATTTCTGGTCTTTCTGATCTAATAATTTCTGTGCGTGCGTGCGTGTGTGCGTTTGTGTCACGCCCTTCCCTGTTCAAACCAACTTTTGAACCAGCCAGAATCCTTCCTGCACAGACAGCGTGGGCTTTTTTGGAAGATGTGAGCTCCAGCGTGTGTCCGTGGCCTCTGGACTCCAGCACTGAAGCATAGATATTACAGCACAGGCTCAGGCTGATGATGCACTGAGCGCTTCCCCTCTACTCTCCTCTTTTGTGTTTATATGCTACTCCTGCATGTCATTATCTTTTGCCTCCTCTCTGTTGTGGTTTCTATTTTGTCCTGTTTGTTGTCTCTCTGTGTTCCTCTCTCTTCCTTCTCCTCAGCCTCAACTGGTTGCCACTTTAATCCATGAAAATATTCATTATGGCAGCTTTAAGTAAAATTTGAATAACTGTTTATGTCTATTGTGTATGTAAAAGGTCCAAGTACTTCTTTTACCACTATATTACGGTATTCCTAGATTCGTTTCTGCAGCTAGTAAATGCAGTCATTCTCATTCATATTAGATTTGTGCTTTTTTTTTTTTCCTGCAGACACTTTTGTTCAAGGATTTCCTGTAGGGTACAGCTAGTGCTGCATTCATTTTGAAAGAAATAACGAGATACAATGTACTTGTTTGGATAAAAAACGGCAGATAGTAATACAAGTTTGTTTGACTGCTTTTGTGATCACCGCCTTCAGGGCGCACAAGCATCATAAATAGTCCATACATCCTCTCATACGATTCTGGCTTTGGGTGTGCGCTGTTTGTCACTCTTTGGATTTGATACAAAAAGATTGGTCTCTGGAGAATGTGTTGTTACTGTCATAAAGGGAAGGCCATGTCCGCATTATTATATTTCTCATCGTGGGCAGCAGTGTGCAGCTTTTCAGAGCACTTTAATCTGCTCTCCAGCTGGACACGTGGGACTTGGCCTTGCCCCCTTGTCACCCCGGCTGACTCGCGGTTGTAAATATCAGATGGGGCCTCTGCCGCCACACAGACACGACACAATCAGCATTCAGAACAATGCCCGGCATAATGGGAGTTATTCAACTGGTGGCTGCAGCCCAAAGGCTGATTGAAGGACCATTCTGACATGCCTACATGACGGGAAATAATATAAAAAGAAAGAAATCTTCACCGGCTTTTGTAACTTTTGTAACACATTTATGTCTGCGAGTTACTTTTTCTTTTCAGTTTTCTGACCTTTCTTATAGCAATGCATTTACTTTTCTATTTTTTACATTCTTTTAAATAAAGACCCTTTTCAGGCAGCTTTGAAGATACATAAATACTTTACTTTGACTACAGCTTTATACATTGTTGCCACTGTCTCCTCTCTGCTTTTCCATTGAAAAAGGTTCAACTGCTTGGCTCTCTGGTTCCCCCAATCACTGAAAAAAAAAATAAAAATCAGTCTTTCAGGATCTGGATGAGTGTGTGTAGGTGTGTGTTTGTGTGTGTGTGTGTGTGTGTGCACACACATATATATGTAGAACGAGGATGTAATGCAAGCAAAACAGAAGTAAACCCACCAACCGCTGCGGCCACCAAATTATCTGGACTATTTCCAGAGAATATTTGCCAGGTAAATCTAGCATGTAACAAGTTTACCACAGACATTTTACGACCACGAATAGATTCTAATGACTAGTGAATCACATGTTGGCTTTAAAAGCAGATCCCTAACGGAGACGTGTTTGATTTCTAAAGTTTTACATCGGCCTCTAACCGGCGCTGTTGTGATGTTACAAATTTGGCTTAAACAGCTCATATCCTGATTTGCGGCGCGCTCCCGAGAAGCTTTCCACTTTCAGCAGAAGAACTCGGTTAGACATTCAGCACATGCATCATTCTTCACAGCGGAGCTCAAACATCCAGGAGAAGCAGCACTGACCAAAACATCTTTTTGATTGGTGGAGGACCTTACAATTGCAGCTGCAGGGAACCTCCTGCACCCCAAAGGGATCATATTTTTGCACCTTCATGAATATCACATCACTATTTCAACTTTCTTCTTCATAACCATATGCCGCTTCAGTGACCAAACTTCAGGTGATATGGCCGTGGCATACATGTGTATGCGGTTATATTTGCCATTAAGAATACTTTTCACAACTGCCCATTTCCAGATTTAATGACGTCTGCTTTTTATTGCAACTGTGTTTAATTTTTTTTATGTTAAATTTAATAACATTGTTTAAGTAATAGGAAACAAATGAATATTTGCACATTTATATTTCTTAAATGTGAGAATTTGCTAATATACTTGTTATATGTTTAATATGTGGAAAACCTGAACAGCAACGGTGTAAGATCGTGTGTGTGTGCGTGGTGTGTGTGTGTGTGTGCCAAAAAAAAAATGCTGAAAAATAACAGTTTTCCTTTCATTCTGACTGACACTTATTGTTATTCCTATTTGAGCACCGTTTTGTTATTAATCAGTCAGGTCATGCGGCGAGCGCTGCCACTGTTGAAATAGCTTTAATATGGACTGCCCCTCTGGGACAAACTTGGTCATTAACTCTAATGCCATTTTCTGCTGCAGAAACCTTCCACCCCTCCCATTTCACCCTTTCATTGATTCCAAAATCAAGAGGCAAAGGACTCCCGAGACATTTATGCACACTCAATTCCCCTCCTCGGAAACTAAAGAGGCAGGATCGAGTCTTTTGTCTGAACTCTGACCTGCTGCCCCTCTGCACATAATCTACGTCAGCCTGAGGATACGCACACTCGCTTCACCTAAACTGACTGAAACAATTTGTGTCTCGTTAAAGGCACGTGGGCACATCATTTACGGGGCTAAGCAGGGAGGGCTGCGGGGCGTTGGGAGAGAAAGCCACAAAGACCGTGATGAAGACGAGGGGAGGACAGGTCAGGGTGGTAAGCTGCATCTTTAACATAGCTGCTATTGATTTTAGATTCTCCCCACGGGAGAGACAAAGTGTCAGATGCACAGAGTGAGCAGTTAATGCCTCTGTTTGTCTGTGGCAATAGGCAACAGACTCCAAGCATCAGGTGCACAAAATATCCGATGAACACGTATAGAAGGCTGACAACAACTTTATGTGCGGCTCTTAAGAGGAGGTGAAACTGCACTGTGCATGTAGCTCAACAGAAATTTAAACTGCACTCTTTTTGTGCTCAGACATCAGCACACACACACACACACACACACACGCACATACTCTATATGCTTTAACATTTTCACACTTCTGAGCTTAAATAGACAGAATTTTCCTACCAAGACGAAAACCTTGGTTATTTGTCGGTAGTTTCTCTGGGGTGTGGTGAAATGATCGATTATTGATTATTTGAACAATATTAGCATGGGTGGGCACCAAGTGTCGTTTTAACATACAGTGATCCAGTGAAGGTGGATCAAATACTGAAATAGCTCGTCCCATACTAAAATCTGGTCATGACCCCTTGTTGTCACATTTATGCACACTGGCTACCCCTTTGGTGTCACTCTCCTTTGTGTGAGGTAACATTTTACTGAATGAGGAGGTCTAAACAACCAACAAAACTGCGCTTACCTGATGTTTGATTGTGTTAGAAAAGTTACTGACTTCCTAATTTTTGATAAGCCAAGACCAGCTTCATTCAACAGGGCTGCTAGCTCGACGTCTTGAGGCATATATTAGCATTTGACAGGAAACACGATTGGTTATCAGTACCAGACGTCAACACAATGCACAGTGATGCTTTCGCCTTATAGCGTGATGCTTCATCGTGCTGGAAAAGGTGCTGCTGCTCTTCACTGAATGGTTGGGGGACGTTGCTCTTGGAGGATGGAACCGTTCCTTATTCATGGGCGTGTTCTCAGGCAAAGTTGTGAGTAAGCCCACTTCCTTAGATGAGAAGCAAGCCCACACATGAATAGTCTCAGGCAGGGGCGGGCTGGGGTTGAAATTCAGCCCGGGAGCTTGGTCTGGAGAGGCCGCGAGAGCTGCACAGCCAAATTTAGCACTTGTGCTAAATTGGGTAAAATAAATAAATAAAAATTCCGATCGCCAGCCGGTTCGGTCTGGAAACGACCGGTTCGGGAAACCCATCTCTATGGTTGGCCTCACTCCTTCAAGCTGATAGGAAGGCAGCAGAAACCCAAATAACCACTTGTTGCAAGCTACACCTGATGAAGTGGCCAATGTAAATGTGCCATGGTTTTTCAAATAAATCGCTGCAGTAGCATAGTTAAAAAATGAGGTTAATTCAGCTCTTTGTTCAACTCTAAACCTAACAAATGTCTGAATGCACATTACAGGAAGTGGTTTCAGTGTTCAGCATTCAGTGCACCTGCACAGGGTCGGATTGGATAGCTATGTTAATACCACGAGCAAACAGTGTGCATGCTACGTAAAGCTTTACCACGGGTTAGGCAAAGGCAACATCTTACTAGTATTTTCTTAAACGAAGGCCTACATTAGTCCGAATGAGTTGCCTCTTTGCTGCGTCAGCTCTTGAAATTAACCTTTATCAGACGAGCTTTTAGGGGAAAAAAAAAGTGGACCTAATTGAAAAACTGTGAAGGTAGTTCTATAAAATGATGTACTGAGGCAAAACATGCTCAAAAGCTTAGCTTTTGTTAACTACCACTTCATTATTGTATCTGAAGAGGTCAGACAAAAATGCCTGCACAAGTGCCAACAATATAGAGAGGATAGTAAATAAAGCATGAAATGCCTCTCTACAAAATAAAAAGTACTAATTCCTGTTGAAATAAGCAATAAGACATTGAAAATGATGCATTTACGAGAAAATATATTACCATTTGAAATGGACTCAGCTGTTGTCTGTTAATTAGATGTCCTTGAGCGACAGAGGTCGCCTTCAAAAGCAACAATAGATCTTTTCAGCGTGTTTCTATGGCTTTGCTATTTAGGCCTTCCCTTCTAGACTGTTCAAGGCAACCGCGAGCCCCTCTTTGGACCGAGCATGTTTTTCTTGTTGTCTTTATCATTTTGCATCATTTAGAGTCACTGTTATCCTTATCGAGATATTTCAATTACATGGCTCCTTTGCTACAGTGTAATTTATTGAATCACTGGTTTGCAGGAGATGTGGCCTAATCACTGATTCTTTCTGTACTTATCAATGAGCTCCAACAGGAAAATCATTTCAGTCAATAAATGCATTTTTTATTTACTATTCAATCAAAAAGTAGCATTAAAAAGTATTTCTGCACTATGAAGTTACAATCCTTGAAGCTTTTCATCACCTCGCAGTGCATTCTTGAGACTACGGAAAAACTCACAGCCTTTCCTATTATTTACATTCAGTAATTAGCTTTCTGAAATTACCTTTAGCGTTCAGTGTTAGCGGCATGTTCCATCGCCGCCTTGGGAAAAATGAAGAAAAATGACGTGAATGTCTGTCCCAGAGTTTTCATTTGATCTCCTCACTGTTTGCTTTCAGTTTTCATAAATCTGCATCACAGCTACACCAAAGTGTCACTGAAGCTATCTCGGTGTTTCCTGTGTCTGTTGTTTCACATTAAAAGCACTGGAGTACACCTATTGTTTTGACTCATTTTGAATGATTCCAGCATCTGAGAATAAAAAGCCAAGGCTCAGTGCGCGCTGCTTCCTACACTTGGCTCTGATTTCATAGAGCGGGGATATTCTTAATATTGTTATCTCAGGTGCACGGCTCTGGCTGTGAGCAGAGAAGCCCCGCCTACCTGACCTTTTGTTTGAGAGGGGAAGCCAGTTGAAAGAAAGCTGCCTTAAAGGGGGAGGAGCCATTCCCCTGCCAGCACACATAGGTGGGCCCCATAAAGGATAAGGAAGGGCACACATTATGGGCCCCATACGGGTTTGTCTGCAGTTTCCATGGTGGCCCTACATGGATTTGCCCAGATAGATATTAAAAATGTGCTCATTCGGACCCGGATGGTCCATGCATGCATAGACTATGCATGGACCATGCATGGGCCTAATGTAAGTCAACCATCTGGGTCCAAATGAGCACATTTTCAGGGTCTTTTAATATCTATCTGGGCAAATCCATTTAGGACCACCATGGAAACTGCGGACAAACCCGTATGGGGCCCATAATGTGTGCCCTTACTTATCCTATATGGGGCCCACCTATGTGTGC
>VUQK01026070.1:4067-27873 GCA_015106715.1 Bujurquina vittata
AAAACTTGAACTTGCATTTATTAATCTATTGCTCCAGAGCAGAGCACACACAACAATGGCAAATTCAACATATGCAACACCGAAAAGGAAAAGGAGAGAACACAAGAAAACATGATGGTGATTCAAGACAGACAATCTCTCCTACAGAGGATAAAAGGGAGGACCAAGAATTCATTCATGTTTGCAGGACAAAGACGATCAAGAATCTTGTGACGAGGAGCAGGAACAAGATACAGCCCCTGAGTCCCATAGGTAAGAGTTCTGACTGGTAACACTCCCTCCATATAGAAACTTTCAACCTCAAATCATCAAAATATACTTAATTAATGATGAGCCCAACTCAAGAGGAGGGTGCAGGTGTTGTCAGAACCACGGTGAATAAACCCAAACAGGATTTGGAAAAGGAGGGGCAACATCTACCACAAACAATTTACCAGCTACACAAGAAATGTTGTTTTTAATCATTTTTAGTGGTTTCACACTTTACAAATCTTTTAACCTTCCTTTCTCTTTTCTAAAACCAGAGGGCAATCTCTTCCAAAGATGATGGGACAGGTTATGGGAAACCTACACAGGATGAATCTGAAGACAGTTCAGAATAGTGAAGGAACAAATGAGACAAGGTGAGCAAGAAAAAGACAGCTGAGTGTGTCATTCTGTAAAAGTAATTAAGATTAGTTTTAAATGCTTACACACGTCTACAATCTATCCATTCAAATTTAACAAAGTATATCTTTGTCTACTCTAAGAACAGATGGTGAGCTCATCTGAAGATGAGGGAACAAACCACTGGAAAACCACACAATACACAGTATTAACACTAAAGAGTTAGTTACGTGAAATCAATTCAATCAATTGAAATCAAGTATTATTTTCTTAAAATAAAGGACCTATGGGGTTGGGGGTGGGGGTGGGGGGCAGTTTGCCTGGAGGGGAGAAAATGTGCAGAAGTTAAAATTGCACAAGGAGCCCTTTGAAGAAAAGAAGACAGGATATGAAGAAGGTCAAGTACAAGATACTACAGTTGATGAGTGGCCTTTGGAGAGGATGAGGAGTGAAGATGAAGAAATTAAAGAAGCAAAGATCCAAGAACAGCCCTCAAACTAAAGCAAATACAAACAAGGACAAAGGGGAGAGCCAACCAATGAAAACTAAAAGAAAGCAGACGGCAGCCTTGAAGAATAAAGAGTGCACTGAAAAAGAAATAAGAAAATAAGTTTATTGAAATGTGCACTTAGGCACATATTGTTTGTGGGCTTTGGTATTCTGTTTGTGTGTATTTTCTGAGAACGTCATGGTGTTTTGTTTAATTACAAGAGTTGATAGTTAAAAATGATTTATTTTAAAGAAATAAAAGCAAAAGTTTAAGCCACCATCTCAGTATATAAAGTCTAAAGTTTTCAAGTATGTCGTAGAGAAGAATAAGGCCATTTTATAGCACCTGGTTACATGCCTCCAGATTTCCATTGTAAAATTGTAAGACTAATCAAATTAGGGATTGTACTCTATTCACATCTTGATAAATAGCTAGTCAGTCATTTAAGGCCACCTTCTCAGCGTAAAAAACACCCAAAATCTGCCCTTGAGGCTCTTCATTGTAAAAAGTGACTAATGACTTTGTGAGATCAGATAAAACTACCTTCTCACTAAATAAAGGATAAAACTAATTGCATTAAATTATTGGCACCTAGGGGCCATCTGGAGGCTCAAGGGGCCACTGTTACACCTGGGAGAATACAATTTTTTGCATCCAAGGGTTTAATAGTGACACTGTGGTTGTTTCCTGGGAAACTGGGTTAATGTTAATGAAGAGTCTATTTCTGACCCTTTAGGTTCCCACTGAAAAGATGAGTCCCTCAGTCTTTTAAAATCCTCATCTATATGGGCGTGCAAATTTGTGATACATGGATTTGCTGGAATGCTGGTCCTGAGACAAATTCACTGATGTCGAAAACTGCAGAAGTCATTTTAGGCTTTTTGTTTTAGTCAACTAACATTATAAAAAAAATATCCAACATGTCTCTACAAACACCTAACCATAACCACGTCCAAAACATGCAAAATTTCCAGAATTTGGAACAATTGGATACTGAAGCTCTGAGCTTTGGTGGTTTGACAGAATTTTTGAGATGTGGAAGACTTTATTAGTCTCTATCGTGACAGGATTCAGCAGCATGCCGGCTCTCCTAACGCTGTGTGCATGTCCTCCTCTGATTATTGGGACAACTGATAGTCTCACACCAAATACTTCCCATGAATAAACAACCTGATTTAAATCCTGTACCTGACTGGATAACCTTCCTATTATGAATATAAATAACGCAAATTCCTCAGATGGGAACCAAGATGATGTTTAAATGACTGAATGAGCTTGTTTCATATTTTTTAACCTCTGCGTGCTACTGCTATATAACAGGAGCTTTCTCGTACAAAGAGTGCAAAGTTGAAACACAACTGCCAGTTAGCTGTGTTCAAGATCATGATACTTTTGTCTGCCTTTGTTGTCAAGCAATCATCTCCGTGACTGAAAAGAAAGATCCTACAGCAGCAGTGAAGGCAGGTTTGTATCCATACACCAGTAAAAAGGAGCTGGTATGAAGAGTGCTGATGCTGTATTGATCCCTTTTAAAAGGTTTTGTTCAATAAATGTCAGAAAGACACTTTGGTTTCAAGGCTCAGTTTATTCTTTCACAACAGTGAGCAATAAGTTATTTTTTGTGAGTTTAGAAGTGTTTCTAGTTCACGAACTAATCCTGAGGTCACGTCGTCGGCCTTTTTGGTTTTCAGACTGATTCGATTACAAAGTTAAGCTGAACATGATTCCTACAAATCATCTGACCACCGCTATCTACGACACGTTATGAATGTGTGTACAAACTTGAACACGAAACACATCCGAGCTATTAAAATCCAGGTCTTGATAAATTATGAAAAATAAATGAATTATATATATTCATTATGATATGAAGACACAATCATAGAGGTCACACTCCTGAACAAAAGATACAAAAGAGAACAGAGCTGACTCGACAGGAATCAAAATTAAAACTACAAGAGAATAAATATTTGAAACCAATATCTACGTTTCACGTCATAACAGTAGTGTTTTCCTTTATATAAATAAAGACCATCTACTGTAAATTTTGAAAGATGGGTTTTATTTTTAATGACTAAATATTCTCTGCTAAAATGATAGCCAGGAGAGGAGGATGGAGCCAGCCTCAGCTATGCCTTCAGCCACACCTTGTCAGGTGCAGATAATTGCTAATTAAGCCCACTTTACATTGTGACCAACACAAAGTGGAGCACAACAGCCACAAATCAAATGGATCACTGAAACAGCATTACTACCACACACTACATACCAACACCACACATGGTCCACTGAAAGGGAGCTAACTTCTCCACAACAATAAAGGTCAAAGTACAACACACTCACCTCCTTACTCAAAGTGCATTTATAAAAAATGATGTTGATTGTTGTACACATGTCCACGCACAACTCAAGGCCTTTCAGCACTAAGCACAAGCCCACGAGTAGTGAATGGTCTCAGACTGCTCTCAAAATACCCCCAAAACACTCAGCATTTCTGTTTTTTGAGCAACTCTCAACCTAACTTGGACCTAAAAACACAACTTTCACCTATTTAGTCTTCAGCCACAGAGCAGGCTTGAGGCAGCAGACCAGAGATGTAGTCCATTACCAAACTCCAGAATGTACCCCCACCCTGGAAACTGTATCATTTTAGCAGATGGCAAAGTTTTAAAAATTATAGCCGTTCACACAGCACTGTAGTTTCGATGCCAGGCCAGTTTTGTAATAGTTTTTGTCATATAGCCCCGCTCAGTATCTGGCGCATGTAAGAAATGCATCTTCGCTGATCCAGGTGATGGTGGAGCAAATGTACACTTTGCTGAAAACACTTTGTTGAATTCAAAAGAGTGAGCAGTACAAACAGTGCTCTGGAATTTGCTGTAATTACTGTTGTCGATTCAGAAAAAGTATAGGACACTCAAACAGTGCACACACTACCCCTCGTTACAGAAAACAGGACCTCAGGCACACTTTTAGTCACAACTTGTCAGGTGCAGTTACCAGTTAAGCCAAGGCTATACCCAAAGACTTGAACTGCTGCTGCAAGGCAAGCAGGGGTTGCAGTGGGGTGTGACATGCAGAACTGTGAAAGACTGATGAATAAAATTTCACCACAATGAAAAAAAAAAATCTGACACTTGAAATTTCCTGCCAGAGGACCCTTACACCATCCCTTGATGTCTCTTTCATTTGTATTCGTTAGTATTCTGACCACATTCAGTTGTTCACATGCACATGATGCAATGTTTTGTTACCACATTTTTGCCTTCTTTTAGATCCTGAGGACATGATTAAGAAAACGTTAACTAAAAATGAACTAGGAAGGTTTCTCACTTAGAGTGACTTACTGATATAAATATATTAGTAATATAATATCAAGTCATCAGATTACTGTTAATCTTTCACTACATGTAAATGGTTTATTGCCTTGTTTCTCATATGTCTCTTCAGGCTTCCCTCTCGGGTAAATTTCTGTCCACAAACGTCACAGACAAATGGTTTCTCCCCTGTATGAACTCTCTTGTGTCTCTCAAGATTGCCCTCCCGGTTAAATCTTTGTCCACACAAATCACAAGCAAACGGTTTATCTTCGGTGTGGACGCTCCTGTGTCTGTTCCGAGCCCCTACTTGTGAAAACTTTTTACCACAAACACCACAAGCAAATGGTCTCTCTCCCGTGTGGACTTTCTTATGTATCTTAAGATTTCTATTGCAGTTAAATCTTCTACCACAAATGTCACAACCAAATGGTCTTTCGTCTGTGTGGCCTCTCATATGGATCTTAAGATTTCTTTCACAGTTAAATCTTCTGCTGCAAACATCGCAACCAAACAGTTTCTCTTCTGAGTGAATTCTCATGTGAGTCTTCATGTGAATCCTCCATTTAAATGCTTTACCACACACATCACAACTAAAAGGTCTTTCTTCTGTGTGAACCATAATGTGTTTCTTAAAATGTGACTTCTGCTTGAACTTTTTCCCACAAACACTACAACCAAATGGTTTCTCTCCCGTGTGGACTCTTTTGTGTATTTTCAGATTTCCCTCGCCATTAAATCTTTTCCCACAAACACCACAACCAAAGGGTTTCTCTCCTGTGTGGATTCTCATATGTCTTTTAAGATTATACTGATCTCTAAACCTTTGGCCACAAAGACTGCAACCAAATGGTTTCTCTCCTGTGTGGACTTTGATGTGTAAATCTGCAGTTTGCCTCACTGGGAAACATTTCTTATTAGTGAAACTGCTGGAAGACATTTTTCCTGAATGACCAGTCATGTGTCTCTGAAGAGACCACTTGTACTGAAACCGTTTACCACACTCAGAGCAGGCAAAGGGTCTGGCCCTGCTCTCCTTACAGCCACTGTCACTGTCTTCAGTTTCAGATCCAGATTCTGATAACGGTTCCTGCCATTCATCCGTGTCATTACCGCTGCCCTCATCATCAGCACCAATGCTGACTTCAGTTTCACAAGAGACAGAAGTCTTTGCATCAGTATTTTGCTGTGAGAGATTATTTGAAGCTGAGTTCCTGGTTGGTTCTGCTCCGCCACAGTCCTCTCCATCAGTTTCTGTTTTTATTTTTGCTGCACAGCTGATTTGATGTTCTGCTTCTCTGTCATCGTCAAGTTGGCTCTCATAAAGCTGTGAGCACTGAGGTTTCTCTTCATCATCTTCACTTTTCACAATAACAGCAGAGAATTGAAGTCTGGTGTCATCAGCCTCCTCCAGACCATCAAGCTGCTCTCCATCCTGACTGGTCAAGAGTTCCTCCTGTTCCTCCTTTATGTGGAGGACAATTGGGTCCTGCTGGTCCTCCTGGTCTTCTGCAGGGAAAACTTAAAAAAAACAAAACAGATTTAATATTTAAAACATTGGAAAATATTCTCTGGAATTTTAATAATATTTAAAGGAACAGACATTTCTGAATAATCATTTGTCTGCCTTTATTTATGTTTTAATCTAGCCTTTAATAACTGAACTCTGGCACGTCTTCCCCCATCACTGTCCTAAGAGACCTGAGACTTGCTACAGTTAAGATTAGGGGTATCTAAGGCAGTGGTTCTCAAATCCAGGCCTCGTCCCCCTTGCCCTGCGGGTTTTAGATGTGTCCCTGATCCAACACACCTGAATCAAATGGCTGAATTACCTCCTCAGTATGCAGTCAGGTTCTCCAGAGTCCGTCTAATGACTTCTATATTTGACTCAGGTGTGTTGAAGCAGAGACGCATCTAAAACTTGCAGGACAGGGGGGCACGAGGCCTGGATTTGAGAACCACTGATTTAAGGTGTCTTTGGGACTGGAAGACTACATTTACTCCACTGAGTCTCAGTTCAGAAAAAAGAAATGCTTATGCTTTTTCAGCATACCAAATCTACTACCAGGAGTGGAAAGTAAAGTGAAAGTAATACCACTGCACATTTATTTTTCTGTGTTTTTATGCTACAATAAAGGCAAACAAATGTGTGTCTCTTACCCAGACTTCTCTTGACGTGTGCCTGCACTAACTCTTCTGATTCTGCTGGTGTGGGAGACACAAAACTCTGATCTCTGGGTTCATCGGGTTGAAAGCTCTTTTTTTCTGACACTCCACTTGTATCTTTTGAGTACAGCCGTCTGAAACAGTGGTTAAATTAATATCAATTGTTAATATCAATATTTAATACAAATAGCACATGTAGCTAACTCATCACTTGAGTACATAATACACATGCATTAAAAGGTGTGTATCAGAACTCTATACGTGGGAATATTCCAAGACTAAAACCTCTTTTCCTTCAAATGTGCAACAAATTTTCTTTTGAAACAGAAACCATAACACTGCATCAACACTTCTAAAAGTCCAAAAAACATAATTAAAAAATTCACTTTGGTTCTACAGAGAGGCAATACTATACAAAATATGTCACTGTCTAAAACCTAACTACATATGAACCAAGCTGCATATTGCATGTAGAGTGTACTGTAGATAAAAGAATCAGGGAAAACATGACAATTTTAAGTTGAACCTCTGAACATACCCTGCTCTATACAAAGTTGTGTGTTCAGTCCCATGAAAATCTAACCAGATAAAAAGAAATTGGTCTTTTTGAATAATCTGACTTTAAGCTTGACATACCTCACAAACCATTAATCTCACTTCACAGTTAAATCCCTCTGGTAGTGAAAGGGTTGCCTATTAGAATATGTGACAGAAAGCAGGCTTTAAGCTAAAGCTTTTCAATTAAAACTCTGGGTTTGTTAGATTTAATTTTATTCCTTCTTTTTGTGGCTCCATTTAGGAGCCACCACAGCGGATCATCTGCCTCCTCCTCTATCACACCAACCCTGTGCATGTCCTCAACTGAGGACTTCCTCTTTTCCTCCTGCCTAGCAGCTCCGTCTTTAACATCCGTTGTTCAGTATATCCGCTCTCCTTCTACTGCACATGTCTAAACCATCTCAACCTCATCTCTCTTCGTCTCCAAACCGCTCAGCCTGAGCTATCTCCCTGATGGACTCATTTCTAATATTGTCCATCCCGCTCACTCCCAATGAAGATCTTGTCAAAACCTGACTTGCAAGGCCATGACAAAAAGGGTGGGCACACAATTTGCAAATTAAAATGATTTACTAAACAAACTTAAACAACAGAAATAGAGGCAGATGGGATGTGGAAATCTGTAGGCTCTGTGGTGTAGGGTGTGCATGTGTGTGAAGATGTTTGTAAGTGTTGCAAATGCACCAAATAACAAAACCTGAAAGAAAACAAATGTAACACAAGACATGTTGGCAACAGGCTGGTGCACAGTACCCAGAAGGAAATGCCTGCCTCAGATTTATAGTCTGGGAACACAGAAATCCTGCCCTGCCCACCAAAGACCGGAAACACCTGAAGCTTGAAAACAAGGGGCAGTGGTCGTCACAATCTTAACATCTTCAGCCCTGTCACCTCCATCTAGGCTATCTGTCTTTTTGTCAGTGCCACCATCTCCAAATCATTCATCACAGCACACCTCACAACCATCTTGTAAACCTTCCCTTTCACTCTTGCTGCTCTCCTTCTGTCACAAATCATCTCTGACACTCATCTCCACCCTGCCTGCACTCTCTTCCTTCTTCACCTCTCTCGTGCACTGTCTGTTGCTTTGGATGGTTGACCCCAAGTATAATTCATTCTATTACTAGCTTTTTTTTTACACTGTTTTTAAACCTGTAAAGAAATCTAAATGCATATGATGATCATTATTATTAGTTTAAGACACTCAGACCTGCATCATTTATAGGTAAACATAAGGTTAAAAAAAAAAAGGTAATGACTCCTGGATTTGTGTAACATTTGTGAAACATTCATATGCACAGTTTGTGACTGAAGCCCATTGTTCACCGTTGTGCCTTCTCACATGTGGAACACAGCAGGAGAGATTTCAGAGTCATCACTCACCTTTCTGTCCATCTAGAAGCATCAAATTCAGACACTGCTGCTTTTCCATTCATGGGACTTGGTGTGGCAGCGCCTCTCTCATAGCTGGAGAAACAAATGAAAGTGCTATATGACTCATATACATAAAACTGCATTATCATCTCTGATGCCAGGGGTCGGCAACCTTTAATGTAATTATAATAATAATTTTCTGCAACTTTTTGTCAAAATCACAGAGAGCCATCTGAAGACAAGCAAAAGAGCCCAGCGTGTTTTTCCTACACCACAGTGATGTGATATGTACAAAGACATGTTTTTACCCTGCACAAAAAAACCCCACTGCACACACAAAATGTTGGCTTTACAAAATGTGCACACCCACCAATTTTGTTCTTACACCACACCTATATTAATGAATCTGAATCATTCTAAAACACCTGCATTTAATGAGCTCTGCATGGAAGAAGCAGAGAACCCAAGCAGAAAAGGAAGAACATGGAAACTCCACACAAGCCCAGAAAAGTTCTATAATCCCTGCAAACACCCACAGTAGAGGGGGGCTCACTGTGTGTAACTGAGAGAGCCTGCTTGATGCATGGATTGTACGCAGTCTGAAACTGCTGATTGCTACAGAGCGAAACGACCCTCAGGCCGCCAGGAAATGAAACAGTGTACCTGATGGCTAGTTTGCTCCTGCAAAGAACAGTTTGTTTATCTGACCTGCTTTTATTTCAGGGAGTTAGGGGTAAATCAATGTTGCAGGCAGGTGGGGTGGTTCAGTCATTTTTCTCGTAGCAGCAGCAGCAGCAGCTGCAGCAGCCTGTACTGTAAAAAAGCACCATGCTACTATTTTTCTAAATAGGGAAGCACATATTTGCATCCAAGGAGCCAGACTTCCTTTAATTTTTTTAAAGGGATCTTGAACAGTACTTCTCCAGCTTTCTAAAGGTCTTTTTTTTCCTTTGGACATTGACTGCTTTGTGTAAACAGTATCTGAAAGTAATCTTCTTAAAAAACAGGAAATAATCCAGCCCAGACTTGACACAGGACATGGATCTGGGCCTTCAGCCAGTCCACCCACTGTTCACTGAAACCTCATCAGAAATGGTCTCAGTGGAAGGTTGGCTGTTAGGAAGCCATTCTTAAGGAATGGGAACAGTGAGGAAAGGCTGCAGTATAACTCATTACACCAAAATCGAAATGAAAATCTGTGGCAACAAGTTTGATGGCATCTTTAATGTATATGGAGGAGGTCAGGAGAGAGCTATGGCAGTGGCTACAGTCATCTGTAAAACATGGTGGAGGCTCCATCATGTTTGGGGCTGCAATTCAGCCAATGGTGTTGGAGATCTAATCAAAATTAATGGAATTATGAATGCAGAAAACTACCATAAGATTTTGATTCATCCTGCAGTACCATCTGGAAAGCAAAGCAGTGATACTGAACTCACCGCCAATGCAGTAAAAACACACACTGGAGCACTATCAGACATGGGTTGGCTTCCCCAGAGCTCAACAGTGTGGGATCATATTGACAGAGAACAGAAGAGAAGGCAACCAACATCTAAAGAAGAGCTTTGAATGACCTTTTAGAAGCCTTTGAGAGCAGTTCCTGAAGACTACTTAAAAAAATGACAGGAAGCTGCCTCAGAGAGTTGAAGAGTAAAAGGTGCTCCTGCCAAATATTGACTTTTAAGCTTGCTGGAATTGTACAAACTCAGTTTTTTCCTTATATGCTGTATTTCCATATGTGGTTGCACATTTCAATAACTCATTGCACCCATTTGTGTTTTCCTAACAAAATGTAGCAGTCAGTATTTAGTTTTTGTTTAGTTTTGGGGGGGGTTTTTACATGTAATTTAACATCTTATTATCTATTTACTTGTAATTATAATTCTGAGCATTTTTGGTTTATGGTGTTTTGGAAAGCTGTAAATAACAATAAATATAATACTAAAACTGTAGTGGCAGTAGGCTCCATAGGGTAGAGTGGCTCAGCAGTGTTATGGTTAACACATGTAAGACTGTGGGTTTAAGACTGGGAGGAGAGATAAAGCCCGGGGAGGGTTGTGTCAGGAAGGCCATCTGGTGTAAATCAAATATGCGGATCCATCTGCTCTGGCAGCTTTCTGCAAACAAGAGAGCAGCCAAAAGAAGCTCAGCAGCAGCAAGTTTTGTTGTTCAGGTAATAAAATATGAATTATTCACAGATATGAGCGTGAAATTTTCATACAGACTGAGATATCAGCCCAGTAGTCAGATGCTTCGCTCTGCTGTGGTGCCTGCGCTGTGCCATGCAAGTCAGCTTGATTGACTGGCTGAGTGAGTGATTGTGACTGTGTGTTTCTGACTGGCTGCAGTCATCGGGCATGCAAGTCCCTTCAACTTCTGCAGGCTCTTTCCATCTCTAACCAGCATAAATCAGTCCCATTCATGTGTGTGGGACATAAACTGATTTCTGACAAATCATGTGACAGTACAGGTCAGGCATAGGTGACATATTGTTTCAGCATGTTGTCTCCTCTTTTGATTTAAGCATTCTTGCAGTGAGCAGTAAAATAACCCCCGTGGTTAAAATCTCTGATTTATTGTCGAGCTTTGGATTTTCAGGTGCACAGCAAAGGTGCTTTTTTGAAAACGTATAGAAGCTTTTTTTTCCTTTCTTTTTTTTAAATGACACAGGTAGGAAAATTACCTGTCCAGCAGAAAAGAGGCCAGTTCAGCGTCATTCTGGAAGCACCTGTCCCTCCTCAGAGCTGTCCACCTGGGGAAAGCAAAGCCGATATCTACCCTGGTCGTTTTCTGAGGCGTCCTTTCCAGGTTTACTTTCGCTTCTTTGTATCTTCGCTGCTTTGACGGTAAAGTCTGCAGCGCCATCGCTTTTCCTCCTGTTAAATATTATGGATCATGATCCCGATTTTTCCCGATTTCACCTTTCCAAAGTGGCCGCAGCACAAAGTGAATATTGGGCTCCAGCAGCCGCGCTGCAGGGACAATAAAAAAAATCCATCAGGAGGATCCACACAACACCGCGAAGACAGCCGACCTTTCTTTGATGACCAATCCGACCTTTATTTTGTTCCCCCTTGCAACACAGAAGAACCAGCCGAAGGTTCCTACTCAGGTGGACTCACATTAACACACATGCTCCTCACATGCTGTTGAACAGTCTGCGAGTGAAAGATGTGTTGCTAAGAGAAGTGCATAAAACTACAGTATTGTGTAAAGGTTTTGAAGCATCCCTCATTTCGTTCTATTTTGCTTGGAAAATGGGAAATAGGTGCAGTGATTTATTGAAACATGCAAGCCTACATGGAAATATGACCTATAAGGCAAAAACAGAGTTTGTACAATTCTAATGAGCATGAAAGTCAATATTTGCTATGACAAACTTTATTCATCAGCAAAGTCTGAACTCGTGGAGGCATTCATCCATCTTCTTCCAATTATCCTTTTCAGGGTCGCTGGAGCCTATCCCAGCTATCATACATAGGGCAGGGCATACCCTGTACGGGTCACCAGCCTGTCGCAGGGCTAACACAAAGAGACAGACAACCATTCACACTGATATTCACACCTATGGGTAATTTAGAATCACCAGTTAATCTAACCCCACTAACTGCATGTCTTTGGACTGTGGGAGGAAACTGTAATACCCAGAAAAATCTCATGCAGACACAGAGAGAACACGCAAACTCCACACAGAAAGGTCTCAGCCAAGGTGAATTCAAACCCAGATCTTCTTGCTGTGAGGCAACAGTGCTAACCACCAAACCACGATGCCTCTCTGAGGCAACGTTCTGTAAGTTCTTCAGGAATAGTGTTTCAGGTTTCTTGAAGGCCATTCTAAGCCCTTCTTTGGATGTTTCTGCCGTTTCTGCTTCAATGATGTTGTGCATAGTTTTAGTTTTATAATGCACAAAAAATTTTTTTACATTTTCTTACGAGACTGTGAGTAAATGTACTCAGTTACATTCCACAAGTTTTTTTGAAAGATTTTTTAATATAAAAACAACAAGACCCTACACAGTGACAATGAATTTTAATTTACATATTAAAAACACTGTGTGAAAGTATATACATATGACAATACAATGAGCACACATATGCATACACACACTCACATGTGCTTCTATATCTTTTATAGACAGTACTGTGCGAAAATGCACACAATGGCCAAAAAATACAAGAACACAAAGATTTAAGTGTTCTTGTATTTACATAATGTAAAAAAATCCATGAGGGTTTGAGTTTTGCTGTATCTTTTGTTGCTTAAAGGGGAAATATCATGCTTTTAAATACTTCCTTCCCAAGAAAAAAATGTCAGATTCACAAAACTGGTTAGCCAGAAGTCCATGACCTTGTTTAGCAGTTCCACAGCAAATACTGTGGCAAAATAAACCATAAAATGTAACAGGGAATACAGAAAACTAAACAGACTTAAAAATATGACCCAAAAAGAATATAAAGATATCTATGCAGCACTGGGAGAGAATAATTAAAAATTTTCTGCACTCCAGAACACTCAAAGTATGCAAAAAGTTTTATTTAAGGGCTAAAAAAGTGGATTTTGCATGATATGTCCCCTTTAATAAAATGGTTATGGCTATCCAGTACATCTTCAATCACATTCATGATTATTATTTCAAAAACCTGTAGTCTTTATTAAAGAATTAAAGACTCCCTGAAAGAATGTGTGTCTTTCTTCACAAGACAAATATAAGCATAAAAAAAAATCCCATGCATACAAGGTTTTGTTTTTTTTTTTTTACAATTAAGATTTTTTATTGATCCCCAGAGCCTAATTTAATTAAACAAAACAAAACAAAACCAAAAAAAGGGGCTAAGTACAATTTGGGACACTTTGTGGTCTTCCAGTGTCTTAAGATGATCCTGCATGCTGTCACAAAACCACTACCAGGACTGAGAAGGCTGTATACAATTTTTAATGCTACAATATTTAACTCTTCCTCTCAAGATGCCACCTAACAGGCCTAGGCAGAGACAGTTTTGCTAAAGATCCTTACAACTGAAATTATACTGAGCACACATTTAATAAAATTAGATATAATAATGCACTGTTTCCCAAAGGTTGGAGCACTGACATGTAAACAGAATTAGAATGAAACCATCTGCAAATCATTGAAACGCTAAACTGAAAATAACTTAAAGACCTGATAAATAAAAGGATGAAACTGAGAATATTTATTGGTTTTGGAAAATGTTTATGTTCTTTCTAAAAAGCTGAAAAAAGTTATGATCTCGTCAATTAAAAGGTATTCTGTGAAGCTTTTGCCCACTATGCAGCAGTTCTTACATTCAGCCATGTTATCTTCATCATGCATTTCTCATAACTATGTGCTGATTTTATTTCTTTATCATTACAAACAAAAACAGTTAAATAAGAAGAGTGATGACTACAAAACACAGGTATAAACACTGAAGGATTTAATATTGAAAATGCAACAACACAACATACAGAAAATAAAATATTACTTTTGGCTTATGAGAAATCTCCACAGGTTGTCTTTTAGCAGATTTTAAATGGGTCATAGTTTACATTTCATCATCATCAAAAGACAGAAATTAATGTTTCATGAAAGTAAACAAGAATGAAAGCAAATAGAAAGGTGAAATAAATCCTAAAGGAAATATAATGGAAATATTAACTGATCACATTTTACATTTTAATTAATGCCTACTTTTATTTAACTAATTTGTGAGTTATGGCAAATTAATTTGCGATTTTAGCCATCTATTTATTTTTAATGTTGGCAGCTCTGGTCCTCCGTAGACACTATTTAACATTACACAAAGATGACGTTATACGCACATTATACTTAGTGTGCTGGTGGCCGATACCATCTATCAGCCAGCTGGAGGAGCCTTTATACTCGAGATTAAACTGATTTTGTCACATAAATTATGATTCTCCACACTACCACACAGCCTGGAACCCAGGCTAGAAACAATGATGAAAAATCTAAGTACTTTTTCATCAAAATTCTGAAAAGCAAATTTTAACAACACTTTTTTAACACCACTGAATAACTGAAATTGCATCTTGGAATCTGATATCCATTTCTACTTACTAAAAGATTATGCTGAGGGGTTTAAAAACAGTGGCAAGATGGACCTCATGGTCAAAATAAGCACTGGTTCACCCAGAGTGCAACAGACACATCTAATATACTGGTGCTGTTACACAACTTTACCTAAGCTACTGCTATTACATATATCCATAATAAAATAAGCATTACATTTTAATTTAAGTTTATTAAATAGCACACTTAGTGTGTTACCCTAGTTTAAATCGTGCATGTGGTTTAGTCTGAACAAGCTACTGTGGTCTGCAGAAATCAAACATCTGTTGATGTCCAAGTTTCTGAGTTTTAACTTAAAAATGCTGGACACACATAGAAGTTTGCCTTTAGGGCTTTCTGACAGAAAATCTTTCTAATGTGTTGTTTTTGTGTCTTAATTTTCAGTCTCAATATGTGCCCTGAGTGGTTGACTATGGATGTAACCATGAAAGCTTCCATTTTACAGGCCTAGAGACCTGCTGCCGACCATGCAGTAACCCAAAATCCTTGTGACCCCCAGCAACCACTAAATGAGTGAAGATCAAAGTTTCATTTGCTAATTGTTTGACAAATAGTTGTGCAAACAAATGATCCCAGATCAGTTGCCAACCACTTGCTTGTTGGTGGCCAGCAACTGGTTAGAGACTAACCCAGACTGGGCATACACTACTGCCAAAAGTATTTGCTCATCTGCCTTCACATGCATATGGACTTGTGTGACATTCCATTTTTAATCCACAGGGTTTAATATGATGTTGGCCCACCTTTGCAGTTATAACAGCTTCAACTCTTCCGGGAGGGCTTTAGGAATGTTTATTGGAATTGTTGACCATTCTTCCAGAAGCACATTTGTGGGATGCTGGTGAAGCACTGATGTTGGATGAGAAGGTCTGGCTCACAGTCTCCACTCTAATTCAACTCAAAGGTGTTCTGTTGGGTTAATGTCAGGACTCTGTGCGAGCCATTCAAGTTATTCCACACCAAACTCACTCATCCATGCCTTTATGGTCCTGCTTTGTACACGGGTGCACAGTCAAGTTGGAACGGGAAGGGGCCATCCCCAAACTGTTCCCACAAAGTTGGAAGCATGAAATTGTCCAAAATGTCTTGTATGCTGAAGCATTAAGATTTCCTTTCACTGGAATTAAGGGGCCGAGCCCAACTGCTGAACCATAATCATAATCCCCACCTCACCAAACTTTACACTTGGCACAAGGCAGCCAGACAAGTACCGTTCCCCTGGCAACCTCCAAACCCAGACTCATCCATCAGATTGACAGACGGAAAAGCATGATTCGTCAGGCGGTGACGTGCTTTACACCACTGTATCTAATGCTTTGCAATGAGCTTGGTGATGTAAGGCTGGGGTGCAGCGCTCAGCCATGGAAATCCATTCCATGAAGCTCTCTATACACTGTTCTTGAGCTAATCTGAAGGCCACATGAAGTTTGGAGGTCTGTAGTGACTGACTCTGTAGAAAGTTAGTGACCTCTGCGGGCTGGCCCACTACTTAGTGGCTGAGTTGCTGTTGTTCCCAATCGGCACTTTGCTATAATACCATTAACAGCTGACTGTGGAATATTTAGTAGTGAGGAAATTTCACAACTGGACTTGTTGCACAGGTGGCATCCTATCACAGTACCATGCTGAAATTCACTGAGCTCCTGAGAGCGCCCCATTCTATCACTAATGCTTGTAAAAGCAGTCTGCCTGCCTAAGTGCGTGGTTTATACACCTGTGGCTGTGGAAGTGATGGAAAAACCTGAATTAAAAGATTTCGATGGGTGAGCGAATACTTTTGGCAATAAGTGTTACTCACTTTGCCGGCAGCTCATATTTCATCATGTCTCTTTACTCTTCATTCTCAGTGTAGTCATGGCTAGCCTTAGACATGGATAACATGCAGAATTCAGTAGAGCAATATGAGAACTTGATATCAGAATTAGAGAGGGTTGTCTTTTTTTAATCCCTGAGCATGGAGCCTGCCAAGTTTAAATAACTTCTGCAGAACCTCTATCTGACAAAAATGGCCTCCAACTGGAGGTGTCCTTTGGTACCTGGCTTGAAACTGGCAGATTCTCCAGGACCTGGAGCCTGTCAACAGTGATCACTGTGTTCCATATAGCAAAATTTCTGGTGTTGCACATGAGATCTGCGGTGGCATTGTAGACGCACTACAAGATTAAGTAATTTCCATGTTGAGCACCTTTGACAGCTGATGGGAAATGAGACATGAGGCTGGTTTGGCTCTCCCTGAAGTGTGGAATACTCCAGTCAACACCTGACAGACCACCAGAGGATCTTTAATTTTCTCCAACCAGATGTATAGTGGAAAACATAATCGAAATACTTGGCTACACCTTCTGTACTCTCCCTAAAAAACAAGTGCGAGATGCCATCAGTCTGATTGTGCCTGCATATATCTGACTGCATAACCTCAACCCTGGAAGATGAGGAAGATGGTAGTCATGCAGTATGTTCACAGAAAAAACTCAAAGAGGTAAAGAGTTCATCTCAATCATGACTACAACACTGTTGGAGCTGTACTCTGGTAGAGGGACCTGATTTCTTTTTAACTTTGTGACTCCAGACATGTTTGAATGAATAAGGCAATCACTTTCACTTTTTTAAAAAAAAATATTGTTTCCTACATTTCAGCATAATAATTAAGAAATAAAGCATATTCCACTCAGAAGAACTTAAATGTTTAATTTCAAACTTAGAATGCAAGAATTTAAAGGTCACAATGGTTCATGTATAAAATACAATATAACGATAAAAGCCAATTTTGAGAAATTAACCTAAAAAGCAAACTTCTCAAAACTTTGTGCAATACAATTCAGCGCACCAAAACATCTACTTGTTCTATTATTCAAGCTGTACACTTAACACCAACAGGAAATGGAGACTGTCAGCCTTCAAAGTAAAAGTTGCACCAATTGAAATGTGTTGCAGCTGTAAGGCACAAGTTTTACTATTGTTAGACAAAGAATCAAGAAATAAGTACCTGTGACACATGATATTTTATTAACATAAACACTCAACTATGATCAGTAAACAAACTGTGAAATACTTCACAAAGTCAAATAAAAAAAATGAAACTGCTCGGACTGAAGCTACTGGGACGGTGCCGGCCGGGACTGTTGAATGGGGAAGTAGGAACTGCTGAGAAGAGTGCTGCTGGGGCCAGGAATCGACTCCATGGAGGCAGGAGGGAGGAGGACTGGAACTGGGGGCTGCTGCCGTTGCTGGCGGGCAGTGCGGAAGCGAATGAGCATCCCCATAGTCTCTTGCTGAAACAAAGACCACTGTTCCTCTGTGAGCATGCCCACCTCCGTGCTCAGGTACTGACAATACATGACACGGTTGTTGCTTAATCCTCCAACAGCTGCCTGCAGAGACTCCATAGCTACCTGCAGTGACCTCATAGCTGTCTGCAAGGATGACATGCTGTTTGGGATTTGAAGAACCGCCTTGTTGACGCAGCGGCTAGCAAGCTTGGCCTTTTTACCCTTCAACTTGGGGGTTTGACTGGAGGGAATAGGGGACGGAGACCCGGGACGACTAGATGACCTCACAGGCTCTTCTTCCCCTTCTTCTTCCTCCTCTTCCCCCTCCTCCTCTTCTTCCACTCCAGTATTTGTAGATTGCACCCCTTGAAGCTGTGTAACACAAGCACCCAAACATGCACACAATTATCAAGTGCACACAACAAGTGTAAATATTTTACAGCCATAAGTTCTGGAGAAAATGCATTTTCACTTAACTATTTTCCCTGCTGCTGAACAACTATTAAATAGAGCAGTTACGAAGGAAGAAACAAAACACAAACAGAGTAATATTATACCTTTCCCAGGCTGCTCCTGCGGATGGTCATGTGCTTGTCCAAGAATTTGAACATATCTGAGGTCCACCGCTGCCTTGCTGTCAGTGGTCTTGTCGTATGCTCATTTTTCTTCTTCCTCAATTTACCATAGACGGTCCTCATGTTGCGGAACCACCCCCAAAGAAAGTTCCCTGAACACAGAAGAAAAAACACAAACATTTTTTTTTAAATCACTAAATATCAGCTCCATTGTTTAAAGATAAAGTGCACCAATATAAATTACAGAAACATAATTTGCAACTGCTCACCTGTAACTCCTAGCTCCTCTGCCTTCTGATCCAGCATCTGCTCCCGTCTGCGCTTATCCTTGAAGTCGCGCGCTGTCTGGTCGTAGAAGAACGGGTGAGCGGCGAACCACTCTACGAGGTGGTCTTCCTGTTCAGGGGAGAGAGTTGCCTCTGGTTCCATCCGAATCCTCTTCTTGGCCCCGGGCCACTGTGACACCAGTGGCTTTTCATCATCTATCTCTAGCTCTGACTCCCCGGTCACAACTCTGTGGCCAATATGCAGGCTGGTGGAGGAGCCCGGCTCCAAGATGGTCTGTGACATATTGGCTATGAGTGATAGCGAAGGGATACTGTTTTCATCTGAGTCCTTCTGGTGGTGAGTGGCCATTAGCGTGGCGTCTGAGCTGGAACTGGCTGGCAGGCACTTCTGCCATCTACCTCTTCCCTTGATGGATCTACGTCCAGTCTTCCTTTCCATTGGCGGGATGCTGAATCTTGACACATTTTTTTGCAGCATGTTTGGTGCCTGGCTGAAGACTTGTTGCCGAAGTCTGCACACCTGTATTTATAGTTAGAGGTCACGTGGTTAAAAAAAGTTTCAAGGTCACCAACCTGTCCTGCTCACCACTCAGCAAGTAGTTATTGAGTGTTTGCAGACAAGCTGGGGTTTTCCATGCAAACTATGGGCAACTGTGACAATGCTAGCAACCAAAGCAACTGCAAGGTTTCCGGTGCAGTAACAGATTCATCTTTGCCATTAATTACAACTACTGACAGCTAGAAACCTCCAGCAACCACTAGCCAAGCAGTCAGGGATTACATATTTTTCCCTGTTGGTTGGCAGGGTGTGCGCCAAGTGGTCTCTAGGCTTGTATGACTGGGACATAAGGCAAAAAGTATGTTACATTACTGAGGAGAAATCTATATAATTTCATGACATTTTTGGCAATTAGATACACAAAACTGTGTTTTAAACCTGAGTAAATTAAACCTCATAATAAAACATATTTATCACAGTCCTAGTGATTTTAATTTGGGGAAAATCCAAAAGATTTTGGTGGCCAAAAGATTGTATTTGTAAGAATGTCTTTTTCAATTCCAATCATGTTATTTTACTAAAACTAACAAAATCTTTAGGTTTTTGAAATAATTAATTTCAAAAACTTAAAGTAATATTCAACACAAATTTTTTTTTATTTCACATTAGGCTTAAGACCCACTCTAGTGTGTGAAAGTTCTCTATTTGACCCATTTATCCACTGTGACCTTTACTGGTTTTCTTGCTCTTCATGGCTTCCAGGAAGACTAGCTGACAGAAAGGTCTTGAAAAAATCTTCATCCACTAACCCAGAGGTCTAATTTCTTAACCCTAATTTATAGGGAACTCATTGAAATTCAAATTTTCATCATTACATTGTTATTGCACGACATAACAAAACTTAATTACTTTTGTAACATTTTAACAAATGTTTCATGTAAAAAATCAAGGTCAGTGAAGTTACCAGATTTGGTTCCTTGCCCGGGAAGTGGTAAAAAAGAATTGTGTATAGGTGAAAATACAAGAAAAACACATGTGGTGATAGGAACATGTATTTTAGAACATTAAAACATCATTTTTAGAGCATTACACCAAATTAATTAAAACACATTTACAACTGATTCATTAAAATTTCACTTTAAGAGCATTACAACAAATTCATTACAAGATCACACTTAAAACATTACAAAAGAGTTTGTAAAACTTCACTTTAACAGTATTACAACATTACATTTAGAACTTTAGAATGTACACATTCTAACTTTATTTTTAAAAAATTAGGCAACTTATTCATGGTACCTAACAAAGCAGTTACGGTCACTGTTCATGCAAAGGTGGACCTTGCAGACCCTGCAGACCACATTTGAACTGTCTGGCGTTTGGCATATACTGGGGCATGGAAGAGTGACACATCAAACTGCACAGCTTTTTTTGGGGTGTGACTGCAATGTCCCCGAATAGGCTTGGGGATGGCAACACTGGTGGTCAGGCTCTCAACTGATGAATATGAGCTTCTTCTTGAACCTGATGTAGCTGTCCTCTGGTCACTGGCATCCTTGAACACCTGGATCCTGAAATCTTCCAAAAACTGCCATTCACACCAGCATGTCACTTTTATCAATGCCCCCCATGTTGGAATTATAACTCCTGATGACAGCAGGACCGCTCATAGGCACTTTTGTCTTGTTCTCACTGCAGTACCTAATTACTGAGGACAGTGGCTCCACCCCAAAGTCTGTTGATAGCAGAGTGACTATTTTGTTGTCCTTCCACCTGACAGCCAGTATCCCATCATCACTGGTGATGTAGTCTCATGTACCACGAGGTACAGCCTTTTTCTCCATCTAATTAATGGACTTGAGTGGAGGCTTTCTGATTCTATTGTCGCTATGTACCTGCAGTTCTGGTCTTGGACGTACTGCACTAGCTCCAGGCTGGTGAGTTATCAGTAAAGATGGCTGTCATGGTGTGTGTGAGGACATGGAACTGGCCAGTACAGAGATGATCTGGCTGGTGCCACCCAAGGCTTTTTGTTCAGGTGTCAGGGGAACATCATGGGCCTCTAGGGTACCCTTCCCTTGGTATAGCACCAGGTCATGGATGAAGTGATCCTCAAAGGCCCTGGCAAACAGCTTAAACTACCACTTATCTGGCTTGTTTTTGATATATTGCCTCAGGTTGCCAGCCATCTTCCCTTTGTAGGGAATCATCACTTCATCCACAGACTGTTTGGGGGTCTGTGGCTCACGCCTGAAGACAGTAATGAGTTAGCTAAACAGTGGTTGAATTTTGAAGAAGCGATCACTGATGCCAGGGATCTTGGTATTGTCATTGAAGTGGATAACCCTTCTCTGCAGCCTGAACCTCTTTAATGACATCAGGTTGGCGACTTGAGGGACCCTGGTGATCATGGTCCAGTAATCGTCAGCAGAGAGGAGCTCAACAACCCTCATATAGATTAGGTTGGCCAGAAAGGTAATTATTTCTTTCTCATTGTGGTGAAAGTGGTGTTGATGTCCTTCTGAGCAGCATATAAATTGGTTTGGTATGTGATTTGTCTGATGTCCTGGACATCAAAGTACCTTGTAAAGTACTGAAAAGGTGTTTGAATGTAGTGAGGAGGAGAGTGCTGGTATTCACTCAGAGCTGTGTTGTTCAGGTCAACTTTGTGCCAGGTGGTTAGCCTGGCTGCTGACTTACTGGGCTTGCTGGGCCTCTTGGCCTGTGGTGCTGGCTGCTCATTTTCATCATCACTCCCCTCACTGTAAGTGTCACTGCCATAATCCTGGAGCACCTCCACTGCAGGCTGGATTTGTCTCCTCTTGGTAGAGGGACCCATGTCACTTAGGCCTGGAATTTCCTCATCGTCCTCCTCATCATCATCATCAGTGATGGCAGGGTAGGCTGGCACAACACCAGTCTCCGTCCTCTTGCCATAAAACATCCGAGCAGAGATTTGCTAAAAATTAACACACATCCAATAAAACAACTGTTATAAGATCATGAACTGACAAAAAAATAAATAAATCATCATTCACTATTTAGCTTCAAAATATCTAGAAATTGGTTAAAATTCTCTCTGAATTACTGCATAGCATTATTTAAAAAAAAACAAAAAACGTCAACATTAAAACAGGCTCAGAAAAGTTTTAGACACATCGGGCATATGTCCAAAAATGGTCATACCAAATGAACTTTAGTTTATAAATGAACAGGGGGTATGATCAAATAAGGTGCCTGTATTTTTCATGCCGTAATTTCACTCATTTCACTATGTTGTCCGCAAACAACACGTCATCACTTAGCATAACTATCCAACAATAAAGTACTTGAGTTTCATCAACTTACCATGGTTAGTTTTGATGTTGTGAATGTAAACGTACAGTGAGCCAAGCCGATCTGATTTCAGCAAAAAGAGGAAATTGGATGTGTTCCAGGTCTCTGCTGATTAGTCAAATGCCACAATAACGTGTTCTGTGATGTAGGGTGATCTGTTCTGATTGGTGAGTGGAGACCACATGATCCTTAAATTTGCTGAGGTGCAGGAGGGGCATCATATATAAAGTGTGCGGAAATTATAGTCACTTGCCCAATAAAGGATTAAGAAAAAATCATATGTTTTGTGTAACTATTATCCATGGTATAACTTGGAGGACTTTAACATTTAAGGTATAGATTAAAGCAAACATAGAAAGGTGAACCACTTGGGAAACATTACAGAACACATTTGATTAGCATGTCCCCATGTGTCGCTCAGATTTCCCTGTCATGTAAATATTTCTGCACACCGAAACTGTTTCTCTTTCACATGAACGTTTATGTGTCTTTTCAGATTTTCTGACCGTGTGAAGTTTTTCCCACATACATCACAGCCAAATGGTTTCTCTCCTGCATGTGTCGCTTTAGATTTCCTCCTCGGTTGAATCCTTTGCCACACACACCGCAGCCATACGGTTTCTCTCCTGTATGAATTATTTTGTGTATTTTCAAACTTCCGTAATCATTAAATATCTTACCACAAACACATGTAAACGGCTTTTCTCCTGTGTGAATTTTCACGTGTTTATTGAAAGTAGACACGTCTAAATTTTTTTGTGCAAAACTTGCAACAGAACGGCTTCGTCAAATGAGCGTTTTGGTTAAATCTTTCATTGCAAATGTCGCAGCCAAACGGTTTCTATCCTGTGTGGATTCTCACGTGAGACTTAAAATGTATCTTCCGCTTGAATCGTTTATTTTTTTTACCACAAACATCACAACCAAATGGCCTCTCTCCTGTGTGGACTCTCATGTGAGCCTTAAAATGCATCTTCCGCTTGAATCGTTTACAACATACACCACAACTGAATGGTTTCCCGCATGTATGAACTCTCATATGTGTTTATAGGGCACTCATTGAAATACTCTGAAATTCAAAATTTCAACCATACAGTGTTATTGGAGGACATAACAAAACTTAATTACTGTTCTTACATTTTCCAAAATGTTTCATTTTCATGTAGAAAATTAAGTTTAATGAAGTTACCATATTTGGTTCCCTGACCGTCTGAGGTAAAAAAAAAAAAAAAAAAAA
>VUQK01026071.1:15423-33052 GCA_015106715.1 Bujurquina vittata
ATTTATGTTGACCTCCAGGGTTTTAGTGTGATGTGAACCTGAAGGTTCATTTTTATTTGTGTTCCTACATGGGGGGGGGGGGCACTACATATTCTCAGAGGACAAGGGGAGCTCAGATGTGGAGAAGGTGATATAACCAAAGCCTGGAGCATGTATTATTGATTTTATTTAATCTTAAATAGTATTTAGCTGTTAGTAGCCACCATTATATCCATGCATTCCTAATTTATATTTGCATTCCCCCTTTTGGGAATTCAAGGCAAACTACACGTGAACCATTTCTCAACTCGTTCGATTCAGCGGCAGAAAACAAACTCATTTGTTTCTCAGCACTGAGAATGTGCAATTTCCAATAACTGTTTTGTATGCAGCCAGACATTTTCTGCCATGCTATTGTAGACGGATGAATGATGGAGCCTTTCAAGCAGCACACACACGCACACAGAGACAGTACAAGCCCGTCGTGTGAAGATCAAAGCGAGTGAGAGGTCTATGAAGGCAGGAAACACTGGAAAGGAGACAAATGTTTTGTAGGAGGTTCTTGGAACACAAAACACTTGAAAGCCAAGTCGCTCGGATTGTTTCGCAGAGTAAAAAGGAAGACTAAACCTTGTCCCCCTGTGTCAGACAAAACAGGATGCACACGGGTAAATGGAAACACACACACACGCGCGCACTCTCTCACTGTCAGCTCTGTCCCGAGTTAACCTCTGCAGTTTCGCAGTGGCTGGCACATGGAGTTCCCCATCCGTTTGCACATGTTTTAGAGCACGCAGCTGTACTGCACAGCAAGGCTGAAAGAACAATGGGTCTGCCAAAGAACACACACGTCTCATCTGCCCACACCCACGCGCACTAAAACAGATCTGTGTGAATTCCATCAAAGCACCGCAGAGACCAGGGAACAATCCAAGGATACAGACGGGGGAGACAGGGGGATGGAGGGATGGAGGGAGGGGGAGAGAAAGAAAATGTCCTGTCCAGTCGTTCACGTCACATTCAGAGGTTGTCAAGGACACGAGCAGACATAGTGCAACATAGTCTGAGCACTAATGCGTCCCTGACTGTCTAGAAGAATAACCGAGCCGACTGTGTTTTAGTAAATGTGTTTTTTGCATTTGTGTGTGTGTGTGTGTGTGTGTGTGTGTGTGTGAGAAAGACTGTTACCAGCCTGGACTTAAAAAATTTACATTTTAAGATTTTGTGGCAACAGGCAGAATAGGAAACATCATTTCGTTTTTTCATTTGATCTCTCAAGTACACTGTTTAACTTTTAGATTATTTTTTAATGTAAAGCAGAATCTTGGATTCTGGATGGAGAAACATGATTTTCCCTCGGATATTTCTCGGCAATATATAAGGAAACCAGGTTTTAAATGGCTTTTCACACCTACACATTAATCAACAGACTACAGGTGCAGGAAAGGAACGTAGCAGCTGAGCAGCAGAAGAGTTTCTGATATTTATATGTACACTTAATAGGATTTACTGTCATTCTCAAAATTAGCTTCACCCATGCTTTGCCTGTATTTTGTTGGGGGCATGCCAAAGGAGCAGTCAGTAGAATCCTCATACAAACCCTGCTAAAAACGGAATAAAACATTGCAGGATACCTGAGAAATCATCTTCTGAGGTTTTAGAATTTTAGATTATAATTAGCATCTCGCAGATTAAAACTTAAACGGCTTCGTCTTTACTCCATCACGTGACTGTGCTTGCTTTCAGCCGGAGAACTTAACAAAATCCTCTATAAGAGATCAGTGTCTTTTCATCGCACCGCACTTGGACAGTCAGCGATTTCTGTGAAATCCACATCTCAGTGGAACGTTCTGCCAGATGAAAATGATCTTTAAGCTAATGGCTTTCCACACAACAGGAGGGGGTAGAGTAAAGTAGTTATTTTGCAGAGAAGTTAAAGGTGTGCTGCTTGTGCCCTGCAGCTCTTCATCTAACAATTCACCGTGGCTCATTAATCTACCGCTGGAAAAGGATGTCCTGTTTTACAGATGCGTTTTTGATAAACGCTGGTCATCTGGGTGAAATAGATGGTGTTTCCTGATGTTCCTTCACAGTAAGCAAATGTCTGTATATGAACACTTTATTATAGAGCAGCGGCAGTCAGAATGTATGACTTACACTGGTGCTGATGATGGGATAAAATCTACATCCTGGGACTCTTAAGTTTAGGCGAGAAATGTGATCCTATTGTGGCAACGGCAATTATCGGCACAACCTATAAAACTAAATGAAGATTAGTATATGGAAACAAAAAGGGGGAAAAATGAAGAGCAACAAAGGTTTAAAGGAATTCAGCCTCGCTGCCATTATAAAGCTGATTACATCAAACATCATGTAACTGATTAATTTCACTGTATACTGCATACCATAAAATTAAGTCTACTCAAATAACAAGCATTCATCGACTAGTTTAATTACTTTATATTTAAGACACTAGCCATGAAAAGAACCTCGTACTATCAGGTCTTTGTAGCTACATTCATATACAGGTGCTCACTTGCCTCCCAGCTTCCCTGAAGGGCCCCTGCAGTCAAAATTAAATTATGGCCCTCTGCAGGGTCATAACCATTTCAACAGTTCTGGTTCAAGAGCCAGAGTTGCCAATTACCCTGAGAGTTGTGCGGCGACAAGGTGCTGAGTGCATTTTGATTCAATGCTGCAATATTTGTTTTCCGGCAGTGCATGCCTGTACTACTGGAAATCATATCCCCGCTCAATCAACAACACTTGTAGTTTGTAAGCATCTTAATTGGAAAACGTCATTTGAGACACAAATACCTTAAATAGGTTAAATTTTATGAGCACTGTGTGAAGAATTTGCAGAGACAACAGCACAGGACAGAGAACTAATTGAAGCGCTCACAGTGAACAAGGTCCTTTTGTGGTGCAAGAACAGAACCTCACTCAAACTACTCAAGTGGTAGTTTTTTTATTTGCCCGTTAGCATGCATCTTTGTGTGGCAAAATACCAACAGCATCATAACCCCGCAAGATACCCTCAAAACGTCATCATGTGTAGTTTTCAACTGTTTTTTACTCAAATCTGAAAAGAAAAGAAAACTAATTCTTGGTCATTACGTGAAACAAAGCTCGTTATTTGAGCGGATGGCCGTTTACTCAAAGAAAGGCTCTTATTCTTTGAAGAGCTAAAATATGAGTGCATTTAAATAATACTGCTTTGCCAACAGCAAATTTCCTGCAGAAAGACAAAGTAGGTTTATAAGCTGGCAGAGAGCGGGAATTTAACAACTATATAGATTGGGGAGCGGGAGAGTTGAGCTTGGCTGAAAGACAGATTGAAAACAGAGGAGAAATCAATCAGTGAGTGCGCAGGCTCGACAATGCGTCGCTGATTTTACTACAGGCAGACAGGAACAAAAAATGAAAACAAAGACGGAGAAAAGAAAGGAGATAGTGAAACGCTTTAATATCCTCTCTTCCATGAGATGGACTGATAGATGTCTTAAGAATAGATTAACTAGAGAATCCCCAAACCCTCCACTCCCCCCACTCAATCAGCTGAACCCATACAAACACCACAGCAGCCACTGAAAGCACTCACAAAAGGGACCGGGTGGAAACGGTGACACGGACCATGTCCTTGCTTTCAGTTGGATCTAGCTCATTACCTGTGTTTGTCTTGGAACCGAGTGCAATTTACATTGAGCCAGGCCTGTAAAATCACTTGAACCTGAACAGCGTAGGGTTCACCCACTAGAGCCGACAGAAACAAACACAAAAGAGGACATTTTAATGGGAATGATTCACATCGGCGCAGCTCTCAGAGGGATAGAGTCGCAGAACAAACACACTTTCGGCAAACTGGTTTTTCTTTATAGTCTCCATGCAGTCTGCGGGTTGTGACCTCAGCAGAGGGATGATGATACTTGGTATGCTAATTTACTCGAGCATGTGTGTGAACACACAAAACACGACATTCCTACAAGGATATCTGTACCTGCACAGATAAAGAAGCCCAGTTATGTTATGTTATGCTTTTAATGTCAGTGCACATTTTAAGACCACAGCAGCTGCTGACTGCTCAGGCTTTTCCTCAGTCTGCATTAGATTTCTTTCATAGAACGATTGCAACATTCGACAAGGAACAGAACAATAAACATAAATGATGCCAGACTGCAAATAAAGAACCTATTCTTATCTATAGAGGTAATGAAAATAATTCAATAATTCATTGGTTGCACAGGTGTATTTTTAAGGGGTACACAAAAAAATGTGTGCGTGTGTCTTTGTAAGATGCTGCACGTCTACCATTAATTACAAAAATGATGACCTCTTGATTGCACCTTTCCACCATTTTATTCAAACAGAAATTAGGCTGAATATTATCCCAGCATTTACTTGCGTGTCTTTTTCCCATTCACTGCTGAAGCCGTGACTACTGCTTGTCCAAGCACTTATTACAAACATCTACATAAGCCTCCAAAATTGTGTCCCTAGAGACTTATTTTAAAAACAGAGCGTTCTGGTTGAGATTCTGACATTTTTTAGTTTGACAGATTCCACCTGCAGTGGAGTCGTTGTAGCGGGTGCTTTGCTAAGCAAACATGCTGAGCGGCTTCATATATAAAGCATGCTGTTTTCCCATTTACATATTGCTACCTGTAAACGCACTGTGTGCTGTATTTAAATCCCTTATAAAGTGGTTTATCCCCTTTAAGGCTAACCATTTCAGCTCTCAATTAAATATTTGGCAGCCGTATTTAGAAAAGAGATACTGGACTGTCACGCGCCATAATATTACCAGATGTGAATTCTCTAATTAAGTAATATTGCCCTTTTAATTCAACTAATCACTTGTGCTTCAGCAATCCCTTCTCATTATCTGGGCTCAGTCCCTGATGAAGACAAATGGAAGGCCCTCCTACAAATCCAGACAGTCAGGTCCCATCAGCCTGCAGCAGAGAGCTGTCTGCCAAGGTAAACACAAACGCTCGCCACCACAGAACAATGTCAGCGAGCCAGCAGGGCTGTGCTAGCGCTCTAACAAATAAGCACCAGGATCAGCTATGAAACTTGTGCAAGGATGTAGATTTATATAATGTGGGAGGAATAATTCATACTAAGCATGAGTGGATGCATTATGGTAAGTGTGCAGCTATTAAAAAAAAAAAGTAACAACTACATTGCACATATTTAAAGCTCAAGCTATAGTTTTCAACACAAGTTACAAAGAATAATAAACTTCAACTTTTCATTCAGTTTTAATTGAAAAATAGTTACAGATAAATAATAAGCTACAGTGGAAGCAAGCAGTGGCTAAATTTGACTCTGGATGGACAGAATCCACAGGAGAATAATGATTCCTGGTTGTAAAATTATTACAGTTCACAGAATGAAAATATGGTTTACAGGAAACATGACTGTCTTGAGCTAATATCAGAAATCAGTGACAAAATAATGCAGTTTGCAGTAATGGATCACTACAGATGTCACACTGATGTGGTACTTTATTTATGAAATTGTTCACCCCTGGTGGCGGCTGATATAGCAAATATAATTCTTTTTAAATGTCAAAATATTTGGTTAGAACTTAAGTAATGGGAATTTTACAGTTGACGGGATATTGATAAACAGGCCGTACTCTTATTCTGCAAAGAAAAATTGACTGAACTTAATTAGCTGTGAAGTGCTGCTTTGTATAGAAGCTTATATGGCACTTAAGTATATGCAGGCATAATCCTAGTTTCTCTCACAGCTCGGCAACACCTCAAATAAAAGTTAGCTGGAGACGGTAACGATAAAAGAGAAGGAAAATTGAAAAAAAGCAGTGCCCTCGTCTTTTCCACCCCTTGCCCACTTTCATTATCATCCCATATTTTTTATGAACTGTTCATATCCATCTCTTTCACTGTTATCTGAGAAGATCTCAAACGCTGTAGTCCCAATAAAGCTGCCAGCTGAGCAACTGACAACTTGATTGATTCCCTGAGAAAGTCATCTGGCAAGCCCTCCCACGTCGCTGAAGTCGTTCCAGTGCCTCTGCGCCCAAAATGTCATATGAAAAACAGATATTTTTATTTGATGGTAACATAGGGCATAAACTCTGAGTGCCACTTAATGATACCAACAGAGTTAGTACTCTTACAGGCCCATGACAAGCTCTGTGCTTAAGGAGCAGAGGACACATTATTTTACATTACTGCTTTTACACATGCCCCTAAAACACAGCTGCCGCTGCACTCTGCGGGGCTTTATTTTGGATCTTATGACACAGAAATGCATGCCGGTCAGCCATAAACAGCACCAATGTATCATCAACCGCACAAATTGTATAGCTCATGCGCATTGTTAGAGCATCTAGGGGCCCAGTGGTATAAAGTGCATTATTTATGCTTCCCTGCTCTTTGCGGCTCTATGTATCCAAGATGAATGAACAGGAAGATGAAACGCTCTGTTGTGACTGCCAGGGGTGAAGGGCTCACGAATGAAAAATCTACCCGGGCTGCTCCTGTTTTCGCTCGCGCGCACAGACACACGCACACACAAAAGCAAGCAAGCTCCGCCATCCCTTACCATCTCCTCGCCATCTCCTAGCCTATTTGAAGGTGACATGTAGGAGGAGACGGATGTGTGGTTTGCAGCCATTAAAATGTCCCCGTGAGGCGAAAGAGCTGTTTGTGTCTTTAGAAGAGTTACAGAGCCTCGGGTGAGACAGAAACGGGAGACTCACGCTGCTGAGCTGTTTTCATCATAGCAGGATGACCCTTTGTCACCGCTGAGGGAGAACACAGCTGCCGTATGAAATACATTCTGCACATGAAAGAGAGTGAAAGGAACGGCAGCTCGGTGGCTACTTTAGCTGGCAGGCCCTCATCCAATGATCTCATTAAAACGGAGCACACCGGCTGAGGCGGGGTGGGAACTGAGTTAGGTTGTAAAAAGTTTACTGCCAACTACAAAAAGAAGCTTTTAAAGGACGGTAATATTTACCTAACACTTACCCCCCCCCCAAATAAAATAAAATAAAATAAAATAAAATTACTTGTGGGTTCAGCAAGTATTGGATTATAATTCATTCAGTAGTCTGCAGTGACTGTTACTGGAAAAACTGATGACAGCGGTGATAAGTCATATCAGCTGTTCCTGATCAATTCTGTGAATAACAGGCAGATAACAGGCACACATTGTGAAGGAAGAAGTAACACACTGTATGACTAAAGTAGAACTGCAAGTGGTACATAACAAGAGCACTGCTAAGCAGGTGCCAACATTTGGCATCTTTTTTTTCTAGTAGATGCATCTATGGTGTGAATTTGAACATCCTAGGTCCCGCTGTTCTCACGTTGTGGCCAACGTTAAGGTCTTTGTGGAACAGATGCCACCGGCGCCAAGGCTTTGACAATGCCATGACAGCCGAGTTAAAAATGTCAAAAATTCCTCAACAGTTAATACAATACTTTTGCTTTGTTTGAATTAAATATAAAAATAAAAATAAACTGTGATAGCATGCAGAGGCAAAATTACAAAAATTGTGTTCTGTGTGGAGTTTGCACGTTCTCCCTGTGTTTTTGTGGGTTCTCTATGGCTACTCTGGTTGCCTCCCACAGTGCAAAGACTTGCACTTAGCAGGGTTAGGTTAACTGGTCATTCTAAATTGCCCATAGCTGTGAATGTGATTTTTTTATGTTTACTGGTGGTTGAGCTTTACCTGAGTCCATAAATGTGCAATTCACAGACAGACCTTCTGTCACCAGCTCCCCTGTGTGGTTGTGGCCCTTCAGTTATTTACAGAGCACTATGAACGTAGTCATCACTATTATAACGTGACTGGATGAAATAGATAAGCCTCTTTGGGATGGCCTCATGAAGTGCTCCACTCCTTGCAGGCATAATTAAACTAACCACAGAGAATCACCACTTGACAAACATACACGCATACATCTTAATATCTGCAGTATGCTGAGAACACACGGCAGCAATGTAATGAGGCAAACCAAATGCTTATCATAAAAAGCAATAGTTGCTCAGGGATTATGAGCTCTTAATGATCACAGTGCTGCCAATTAGTGCAATATAATCTTAGTGGCTTGTTTGCACTGCCACTACTCTACTTGATGGAAAGAGAAAAGAGACAGAGAAAAAAAGCAGCTGAAAAGGAAACGAAGACAGCTTAGTAAGGGTAGGAATTTAGTGGTGGCCTTGAAAGCATGCGAACTGAATTCTGAGGAAAGACAGTGTGGTAAGATGCTGGCTGGTTGGCACTAACACTGCCCCTCTGGCTTAGCAAAGCCATCCAAAACGGTGATTTCAAAGTCTTCTTCCATTTGAATGTGTTTGAAACTTCCAAGCTTTGCTAAAATTACAGTGTCTGGGTGTTGTTTTTGGCACTGTGTGCATAGCAAACTACATTTAAAGAGTTCAATTTGATGCTATTAAACAAGAACTGTATCCTGATACTAACAATCCAATTTCAAACTCTTGTCTGCAGAGTGATCAGATTCGAGGACGCTGCTTGACAACTGCACAACTCTAACATAATTAGCTGTGTCAAAATACAGAAAATGACCCGGTAATCCCGACATAAAACATTTCCAGTCACACTGCAATTACAGATGTGTTAACGCTCCAGGTTACTGCGATTACGCAAGACAGTTTTATGTCAGCATCGCTGATGTTATTCTTTGCGTGCCATTTCTGGCAGGACAGCTGTGATTTGCAGCAGATAATTAGTGCTGATAAGAAGTGCAACACTAGATCTGCCATTGCTGCTGTGTGTCAACTGTGGTAGGTTCGCTCATCTTTATCCAACATTAATGTAGCAATACCTAAAGGGGAAATACCAAGGGCATACAAGACATTAATCATTTAAAGACTATTTAGAACCACTAATTATATGTAGGCATCTTCTGAATTTGCAGTTTCTCGTATGTAGCATACAACAGGAAATTCTTTGCAACAAACGCATTCTCATTGCAGCTTGCAGGAGGCACAACACATGACACCCACTCCCTTGCTGTGAATTGACCAGTAAGTCACCTGCTATTCACACACATCAATCAGATTCTCTTTATCCTAGACAGCTGGTAGGGTGACGACCATTAATGTGCAATCTGACCGAGACATTTGTGTTTTCACACAATGTCTACAAAGCTTCATGGCAACATTGACGTGTGAGAATCGCTCGTCTAACGCATGTGAAAATGAGTTAACTCAACTTGTTTAAACTGTCACATCTCCTATTCGAAAAAAACCTGCCAAATTAGGAAGTACAGATGTAAATGTAATCTAGGATAATGTGTTTCATCAGCCTATCAAATGAGCCCTGCTAATTACCCTGAGTCACTGACAGCCTGCTTAGGAAATGCTAAAACCTAAGAAAATATGTGTCGTAGGTTAATAAAAGAATGAAACCGCTCGTGTTTCAGTGTTCACGTCTGCCACAAGGGGAAAGCATTTAAGATCAATCCCATTTGATTAATTAGCAAACATAAATCTGCCGTTGCTCGTGCATACTGCGTGCGCAGAGCCTCTGCCTATGTTAAGTCTTTGGTGAACTTAATTGTGACAACGACTGTGGTGCATTCCCTCAGTTTATGGAATAAAAATCGCACTCCATAGGCAAACTGCTCTGTCTCCCACTGAGTGATTCACACTGCAAGTGAGACTGCTTGTGCCCCCTTGGATGGCACGAGTCCACATCTCCACAGCAGAACACTCGAGGAACACAGTGAAAAGAATTTCTCACTTCCAAAGAGTTGTTATGATTGGTGTTGTTAGCCACACAGAATCTGGAATTTATGTTCACTTCATCACCCTTAAAGACAGTCTTATGGGTATTATCTCTCTTTTTGTCTATGAACAAAGGGTTTTCATAAGGCTTTCAACATGATCATCTGTTCAGGCTTGGTTTCTGTATCATCTTCCTGACACAAAAACACACAAAAACAAGTGGTGTGCCAAAGCAGAGGAAAAACAATCCAACATGTGAGAATCAATTACCAGTAAAGACAGAAAGAGACATAAAAGGCAGATCAATCATCAGACCACTGAATAAAGAAGACACTTCACAGTGAAAGCCAGGGTAAAATAGTGAGTGACAGCACAAAGATTACGTTAAAAAGTGGAGAACCCTGCTGCCAGCAGTCCATGTTATCATTCATTAAAATGAACATCCCACCCGCCATAAACTTTATGAACTTAGGAACACAAAGAGACAACTGGTCGAAGCACTACTCACCCTCCCTCCAAGCTACTGTATAAGCTCAGTAGTTCAGAAACAGATCTGTTTTAAAATGTCACATTATGCCAACTAAATTAAAACCAACTTACATTCAATTCAAGCACATATGGCCCTGAATATTACATTACCATCACTGAGTTATTAGAAGAAAAATCCTAGGTGACATCTTTTACCTGTTATCACATTCACAAGAGTTTCAGAAAACTTGACCTTGAGGTCAAGGTCAACCGGGCTTTTTAGTAGATGCATCTAAGGTGTGAATTTGAACATCCTGGGTCACCGGATGCGGCACGGGGTCCGACAATAAGCGATGATGAGTTAAAAAGGCTGTGTGAATTATTCTAATTAAGAGCTGATGGTTCATGCCTCTGTATTGTCCTTTTAATAAGGAAATAAATGTTAATGTGTGCTCAAAATTTAGAGGTTTGTGTGTAGAATAACAGAATGAAATGTTTAACTGTGACACTTATAGATGGAAGTATTTGTAAGTATTTGCTATTCCAGATCTGGTTTCTTTTTCTAAAAACTGTTGTCCTCTAGGCCTGTTTGGGGACGGTGTCCAGTAAAAAACAAACAAACACACTGAGAGGCAAGTCTCTAACTTTAGATTGATGTAAAGCTTGAGAAGTGATACGATTTCCAGAGGGCCGCCTCTAAAAGAAAAGTACATCTTGTTAGAATAGTGTCCAATATTTGTGAACAACATCCTTCTCAGAAAATTGCCCCAAGACTAAAAGCACTGGAAAGAAAATCTCTTTCTTATAGAGGCAACTGGCCTGGAATGAAACAAGAGGTAATTTGTCTGAATTAGTTGCTTTGTAACAGTTTATACATGACTGTAAGTATAAGATGTGATGGCGTTCTGATGATGTCCTTTCCTTACCCATTGTTCCACGGTATAACGTTTAGAAAAAGAGAAGCAGAGTAAACATCTCTTTTAATCTCACAAAGCCTCTGCAAAATGCTGCCTGAAAACTGAAACTGTTTCCTGTATTTCCTCCCATTACTCATGAGGAAGGTAAAACAGGCCAGAGTAAAACTGTTAGGCTCTCTCATTTCCAGCCACTTGTGTTCATGCTCCACTGGCAGCGCTGTTTAGTTTGCTGTGCTGTGGTGTTTTTCCAGCAAATCCACAGATTATGTAAAATGCGTGAAGCCACTTCTGCCAACTCCCTTTAAATTGTCAGGGCATCATTTAACCTATCAAAAAATAAGTTACAATTTAGTTTAAATATTAAGAAGCTAATAAGATCACGTACAAACAAGTGGTGCCGGGCACAGCAAACCCATGTTTGAGCGCTGTCCGTCTCACAAACTTGAAAACACTGAATCACCCAGATAGCACACAGGTCCTATTGTCCATGCCCAGAATTTTCCTTTGACCTTTACCTTGAGGTCAAGGTTGGCGAGATTCAAACTCATCCAAGATTTTTAGTAGATGCATCTATGGTGTGAATTTGAACTTGGAAGGTCATATCATTCGAGTTATTGCATTCACAAGATTTCCTCTGACCTTGACCCAATTATGGCAAAAATTTAATCAGGTGATCTCAGGGCATCTTTCATGCAAATAGTATGAATCAGAGACCCCATCCCCTCTCTGGGGGTGGGTAATAAGTCTACTTTTGTGTAAATTCAGCAAGGTACCAAAAACACAAGTGTTCCAACAGAGCTCCACTGAGACCCTGAGAAAACACTGCACCTTGTGGCGGTGCTGCTCTAAGGCTCATGCTGCTAAACGGGTTAAAAAAAATTAAGCGTCAGTAAAGCAAAGTGGCAACCATTTTGAGCAAATAAGCCATTTTCTCAAAAGACTGTTCTCATAACATATATTAATATATACTTAGAATCAAATCTATCTTTAAAACTTCACAAAGTCTGACCCATTTCTTCATAACAGGAAGAGCACAGGGGAATATGTTGGGCTAATTCTTGCTCTATTCCCTTCGGAGCGTAAGAGAAAAAAAAAAGATGCCCAGTTACAATGGGAGGGATCTAAACTTGACTACACGCACATGCTGGCATTAAGAACGTTATAAACCATCTGTTACTGTATGAGACATCATTACAGAAAAAACATATGTGGCCTAATTCCTGTGTAATCACAACAAAATAAGCAGCTTATTATACACGTTTATCACCAACAACGTGTCGGCCAGTGTTTTCCCTCTGCTGTCCCTCTCCTCCCGGCGAGGACAGTTTCTTGGGGGCAGGAGGTGGGAGGGAAGGGACCCCGCTCTGATGGATGCCCGGACACCGGGTGAGGAAAGCAGCAGATCACACATCTGAAATTCTAATCAGAGAGCTCGGCAGGGGAGAGGTACCAACGCTCACCATGCTGCTTGGGTTACCGTCAACATTACAAGCTAAACTGCAGGAAAAAAACAACAACTCGCACCTCTCAGAAATCACTACCCCTCAGTTGAAACAGATACTGCAATTACCTGGGAGGCACAGAAGCCTCCGCTGCAGAGAGCGCTTGCCTCTCTCTCCCACTGTAAAAGCTGTTGATATGCTGTGTGTGTCCGTGTGTGCAATCATGCATGTGTGCTTCCACACTGGGGACTGGGACTGTTCTAGTTCTTCATTATTTAAGCCACAAATGCAATAAGGCTGCACCGCTCACCAAGAGCCAGCAGTTTTAACAACTCAGCCAGGAGTACCCAAAATTTAAACAAAGACGTCAAATGGAAAATGAATTACGTCCAGTGATTTATCGCAACCATTTTGGGCATGTATAATAATAGGGCCCTAGTTAAATTAGTAATTAGGTTTAAAAAATAAAATTGGGGGTGGAAATGGCAAACTGATAAACGGACAAATCAAATTATAAAACAGCAAATTGAAAATGAATAGTGAACTTTAATCTCCCAAAATATATGCAAAAAAAAAAATAAGTAAATGCTCAAAATCAAAGCTTACACCCAAACCACACGACTTCACAGGCCCTGCTGCTGCCGCTGTGGAGAGCGGAGCAGCCACCATCAAAACAAAACCCAGCTGGTGAACACCCAGAACGTCACAGAAATATTTCCACAAGAAGTTTAACTGCATTAAGACCATTTTATCCAGCCTAAAGCCACAATAGCCAGATAAGCTGCGGCAGAGGCAGTAACCGCTCGCTGACTACGTAAACTCGCGTCTTCTAAAATCATTACTATGGTGCAAAAACTGCTGCAGGCTGGTTACCAGCTGTCTTTCATTCTGACTGAAACCTGCTCGGCAGTCCAGTGAGTCAGGTTGTTCAATCTGAGAAGCTGTTGACTCTTGGGCCACATTAGCCTCTACTTCTGTAGCTGTGGTGTGTCATACTGCAAACTCAGAAAAGAAAGGACTGCCTCAAGTGCTTCTATTCAGTTTGCTGGTAAAGCTAAAGGGGGCCTTTATAAACATTTTGTCCAGAGCTAACATTCTTTGATTTATCTGCAGATAAGTTGAAAAAGCAGCTAACAGATTTCTCTCCAGCCTGTTATTTTTGTGTTTTGTCACAGTGTGAATAGCACTGAGAATGAGCTGTCCATCTTCACTAACAGCTCTTGAGTGTGCTTGGATGAGCCCACAACCCTACTGACAGTAAGGAGTGTGGGTTAGTTCGCCTGCCTCTCTCTCTCTGCATGTTTGTTTCTCAGTCAGCCTCTGCTTTCGTTCCTATCTCCTCTCGTCTGTCCACCTTTCTTTCTTCCTGCGTGCGTCTCTGCCCACCATCGCTGCAGTCTCCTCTCTGCTGCCTGGATCTTCTCTGCCACACACAGAGCTGAACCTCTTAGGAAAACAAACATCAGTCTTTTTCTCTCTTCTCTGAGTGTCCCCGGGAGTCTCCTTCCACAAAGCAAATAATGTCAGGTTCTACCTGTCCCCCGTCCTCCTCCTCTCCATTCCTACCTTCCTCTCTTGCCTTTCTATTGAATCAAAGAACCCACTACAATAGCCTCAAACCACAAAGTACTCAAAAAAAATATACCAAGCAGACTGTAACCCTAGTAGGAACTATCAAGTCTTCAAATATCTGAATAAGTATATATATATATATATATATATATATATATATATATATATATATCACGGTATGTGTATGGCCTTACCAAGCTTTTTTCCTCTCCATATACTGATAATAGAGAGTTAAATTACTTTGCTAAACCCAGTCACAATTAGGAAGGATTGTGTAATTCAGAGCTCAAGGGGCACGTTTCCCCTGATTTACCACAATCCGTTCAATTAAGAGAAGATTAGCACCTGAGGGCTGACAAAGAGGTGATTTAATTAACCTCAGCCTATTAGCGTGAGAGCATTTGCTTTGTTTCAGAGTAACCCAACAAGCCACAATAAAGCTGGCGATGATGCAGCTGCTGTAAACTGTGCAGATGGGTGGGGCTGGGAAAAAGATGTTTATCCTGAATTATTGTAATTACATCACAAAGGATTTCTTTTGTAGCTAATGTGTCTCCTGATAATAAAACAAACAATGGCTGCCTTCATTAACTGCCAAGTGAGATTTTAATGGTGGTTTCTGAAATATTTCTAATTCACTGCTAAATACACTGTCCAAAGCCCCAGACCCTTTTAAATAAGTGGCACTATAATGCAGTTTAAGTGTGTACCTGATGGTTATGGTGACAAGAAGATCTTGAAGGCAAGTTGTCTGACAGGTTGATCTGCTCAATCTAATTGAGCAGCTCAAGCTCTGGTCGCTAAATTTCCCCATGCTCAAATTATCAACTGCCAATGACAGGCCAAACTGAAAGAAGTCAATTCTGCGAGCACACAATTTAATGTGCCTCTCCAGTCACCCCAGGGGCAGATACAGACAGGGGAGGAGGACATTAATGTAGATGCACAGCAAATTAAAATATATCTGCAGCCTGTTTATGGCCAAACATTTCCGAATAAGAAGAAGAATGCCATTATTGTCATCATGCCTTGTATGATGAAAATACAGCAGCTGCCACTGAATGGTGCAGGAATAAAACCTTCAAACATAAAAACATTATAAAAGATTACAAGCACAACTATACAACTAAAGCGATATATATACAATAAATAGTATATACTGCATAAACAAGTGGAACGAGAGTAGACTTGTGTAACATAAAGCACTCACTCTTCTTGAGAGCTACTTGAAGTGAAAGCAGCACTAAATGCACTGGGAAGCTGAGGAGATTATTTTTATGCACACACACAAGAAAAAATTATGCCATGTAAGATAAATTAAATGGAGAAAGCATACGTGACTGATTATGTATTCTCTATCAAATACGAAAAATAAATATATAAAATAAAAATTCCTTCACTGCCGGAGTGATCAGAAATTCTAATGGAGTATTGACTGAAACCACACATAGATGATTGCAGGAGGGCGCATCAAGACCACTTCATCCATCAGGCCTGTCAGAGCTCCCCAGCAGGAGCACGAGGCAGCAACACATCATTAAAGGCGGCGCTTACTTATTCACACGTAACTCACACTATTTTGGAACTGTTAAACCCACACCACAGGTCTGGCTGTGATTTAGGGGCACTTCCTGCAGCAGATATCAATATCAATTACTGCTGCAAAATGATACATTTAGAAAAGGGAAGAAAAGATCTACCAGACATTCATTTAGTTTACCGCCTCGGTCTATAAGTAACGCCATTACAATAACAGTCCTGAAAGGCTGCCTTCAGTAAAATGGGAGTCATGCTATCAAGCCTTCAGCAAAAAAAATTGTATTTAACTAAAATGAAGATGTAGTTCAGTATACTGAAGGAAAGTGGACAAGACTGAAATTTTTAAGTGTTTGAACTTGTTTGTACATGAATTTAATCTTTCCATAATCCAACCAGTTTCATTTTGGTCCAAGCATGCCATCAGATGACATATATGTCTACTAATTTAAGTTAAAAGGTAACTTATTCCCACAGCGAATGAAAAGTAAGTCCTAACGACTGCAAACATGTGAACTGACTTTTTAAACATCTTTCATCATTCAATAACAAGAAATAGGCGTTGTTACTTACCTGACGTTGTCAGTCGTCCATTGGAAACAGTAATTTGCACACTTAATCGTCTAAGGTAAGCAGCACAGTGAAAACATTATGGTTACTGTCAACAGAGAAATGCTGCATCATTTATATGTCATACAAAGGTATAAACCATTTCCCACCTACGATTCAGCCACATACAAAAGGAAAAAAAAGAAAAGGTCAAATCGTCACCTTGTTAAAATAATAGCCTAAGTAATTTTTTTAGGGTTTTCAGAGAAGGCAAAAAACTCAATGAAAAATAGAAATGCTTTAGGCAAAAATAAAACTTTCATGAAAAAATAACTTAGGCCATTATTTTAACAAGATGACGAAATGCACTGTTTCTCCTGGAGTCAACTGCCCATCTTCACTAGTTATTCATCACAACAGCACAGCAGCAACCATTAGTCAACAACTTTGTGTCTTCTGACAGGAAGAAGGAAGAAAAACTGTTCTTGGTTTTTCTTTAAGTGCATTTGCTTCGATTCCAAAATATCTTCTGTTCCCACTATCGTCACACTCGCCACATTCCTGCTGCTGTGCGTTGCTCTTGCATCACCTCATCTGAATAGTTACCAAAACACTGGATCATGCAGTTTCTAGTCAGAGCATATGTTCACGCGTTCAGATCAGGGATTGGGACCAGACATTTGTAATAAATGTGAGTTTGGTTTATTGCTTACATAAAGCTAATATTATGGCAATCATATAAACAAAGCTAGAGCCTAATGACCACCCAGGTCCACGTCCAATAGTGGGTGTACTAATCAAACGCAGACATGGCCAGGCTTCTCACCTAACAACAGCTCAAATTAATATAATAATGTACAAACAATCCACAGTACATCATTACACTGGTGGGGGGTGTACGAAAGTTTTAATCTGTATGAACATTAGCCTTCCTAAGAAGCGGCACTGCAGCCTAAATCATAGAGGGGGGGATTACCGAACACCCCGCAACAAAATATTAACACAGTACTTCACTGCAACTACTTGCAGGAAGGTTGCGTCTTATCAGGCAACCTGTGCAATTACCCTGTGAGGAAACATGGTCGTGAGTGTGCAACACCCTCAAGCTCTGGGCAACCATTTAGTCACCAAGAGTTGGAGAATGTGAAACAATCAATACAATCTTCAGGCATCCACCAATTTTTCATTTATTTATTTTTTCTTTTTGTAGACGCAAGGAGGTCACTGTTCTATTTTTCCTCATGTGACTGAACTTACTCAGAATCAGGAGGTAGCTTTGTCAAACTAAGTGTGACCAGTTTTAGAGGGCTTTTTAAAATTTTAAAGTAAGTGTGCTCAGCTAACATTATCTTAGAATAAGTAGTGCATTATTTTTTTGTTTTAATATCAATATGTGGTGTCCTTGTATCATTACAATATCGCAGTACTATGCCATAT
>VUQK01026071.1:38817-53456 GCA_015106715.1 Bujurquina vittata
AAGATTGTATATAATCAAGGAAAATAAATGTTTTTTAAGTAATCTAAAACCCTGATATCAACCAAATTGCCCGTATTGGTTTGTCTAACCTCTGAAAGAGTACAGACGGGGGGCAGGGCAATATCATTACATATTATGCTCTGCATGCACAGGGGCAATCAATGCTCCATTTCATAACAGTCCTTCTGGGAGAGGGGCTGCTCAGAGGACAAGGAAGAGAGAGATGGCTGAGCGGCAGGATTGACAGCCTCGAAATCAGACGGCACAAACCGCCGGTGTTGGTCCTGAAGCCCGAGTCCTGTGAGAGGGCCAGGATGACTGCGGACGTGCACACGCTGCACAACAGCTGACAAACAGGAGTCACCACTAACCACCAATCTCAAACCTGTCTTTCCCAGGGCTGCAGTTACAAAGACTGAGAAGCCCTCCACTGTAACACTCTTAAACCTTTATACTACGAACAGACCAAGGGAGGCATAATGAGCGACAGGGCATTTTATGCTGACACTGGCTGCAGAGCCAGCAGTAAATCACTTTCACTGCATGTGGAGCTGTGCCAGCTGACTTATCTAATGTCAAGTGGCTTGAGGGCACGGAACCAAACGCTTTTCTCCCAGTGGGGACCGTGAGGTGACACGGACACAGATAATGTGCATATGTTTTTTTTTTTTTTATGTCAAATATTTAACAAAAACTATGTCTACCATAAGACTGCAGTTTGGAAGGAAACCTACAGTGGAAATATAAATAGCATTAATGTGATGTTAAATACATAAAGACTTTAATTAAAGTCTGTTTCCACTTGATGAGAGGATTTCGCAACAAATGAAAATGTTACACTTGGGGCTCGCCTGTCTGGTAAACGCAAGGAGACTGAAGGATAAAGACGAGCATGAATTAACAGCATAAAAAAACCAACACAGTAGCTGAGAGCAGAGAGCAGATTGATCCCCCTGAATGATCCTTTGACTCCTGCTGAAAGTGGGAAAGACTGACAGATAAATCAACAGCATGTCTGTGTGTTATATTTTGTATTTCTTTTGGCTACTCCCCAAAAATGATACTTCCGCATCAGGCGCTGGTACTACCGCCTGGCTGGTGGGTAAGCTACACATCTCAATCATAACATTTCTCAGTTGTGTCAGTTAACGCAAATCATTTTTGTGCGTCTATTTTCTTTTAAAATGATCCATGCTGGAAAAATATCAAAGAAGTTGGACGTGCATATATTTGCATGACCTAAGCGAGCAATAAGCTGCATTAATGTAGAGGACAACAGCGACAGACTGATGTAAGAGCCTCTCCACTGTTGATTATTTCCATATCTCACAGGACAACGACAACATATTTCTGTAAGCCAATCAGCAGCAGAAGCAGCAGTGTGCCATACAAAAAGCTGACTGTTTTATCTCAGAGCTAACATGGAAGTTAAACAGGGCAGCAATATGCTCTTTTGAGCAGACAGACCAATGAAAGGTTGACATTTGACAACAGCATGAACAACAATGAAATTTAGAGCTTGTAGTTTTTGTGAGATTGATAGATTATTTTCACTCTGGAGCACTTTAGCTGCCCTCAAAGCACAATAATACAGAACAAAAAGAAGAAATAGTGCCAGCACTTGTACAAGCCAATGGAGAAAAGAGGGAATTACAGCGTTCTGTATTTTTTTTTTCAATCATCAGATTTCTTTCAGATGCTGGCAAAACCCTCCTTACACCTCTGAATAAAAGAAATCGATAAGACTGCCAACTCATCTATCTTCTGATACCCGTTCAACCAAGAATAATCCTGCAGAGCAGATAAATGAAGAGGCTTCAGTATAACTGTGCTCTTAAATTCACACAGAATAGAAGTCTTGTAAATCAAATATCATGAGCCTAGATTTCCAGGCTTCTGGAAATTCCTCACTGCCACTCACGCTACTGGATCCCCACCACGCGTTCAGACCCGATGCATATGACGCAGAGGCTTACACCCCACTAACACACTCAGCATAATTGGCAGCCTTGGGTTATTACAGCATGCACAACGGGGAAACAGCACAAACAGGAGAAAACAGAGCAGACTATTGTGAAAACCATAATGCCTTATCATGGGGTCTGCTTTCTGAGTGATAAGGCCTGTGTGGACAGCCTACGGGCTGCTTCCACTCACTGTTTGTACTATACAGCTGATACCCTGCTATTAGCTAGCAAAACTAAATCCATCCTAAAGCCCTGCCTAGCTAGAAAGAGAGTGTGTTAATGCAAGCCAGCATGTGTGTATGCGCTTCACACACACCCTGGGAAGTGCTAAATCAACAAAGACCCTGCTGGCATTTACATAAGAGCACCTTTTGTTTCGATGTAAACCTCCCATTTACAAAACTCCTGCACATGCTTAATGAAAAGCCGCTGCCACAACACAGAAGGCTTACAGAAGCGCATGTAGGTGAGCGATACACCAGAGGCCTCAGGGGTCAAACAGGCAGTCCTCCGACAGCCTGACCTGAGCAGTGTCGGGAGGTGCTGACAGGATTTAACAGTACAGCAGATGATAAGCACCTCCCTGCCGTGCACACCAGGCTTCACCTAAAAATTATGTTTTCATCAAGTATTTTCACAGGCAGCAAAGACCGCCTAGTTCACATTTTCCCAATTAACCTTTGGGGGTGAACACTTGAAGATTTGCCAGTGGCGCGCATCCCACCACTTGATGGCAACGGTAAAATGTCATTTATTTTAGCACATCACAGCACAAGGTTTCTCAATTTATTTAAATAAAATGTTTAAATTAATGTGGATTTTTTAAAATTCTCTATTTCAAAACAACAAAGATTTTTATGCACATTAAACATTTCGTGATGTAACACTTTTGAGAGCAGAAGCTATTTTACAGTTTGTTGGTTAATCAAAAAGACGAGCGAAATCACCAAATAATGTGTAATGTTAGCACGCCAATCTCACATAGATGAAGCAATTTTCTTTTGTGATCAAACGAATACAAAATTTTCTGTGTACCCTCAATCCGGTCTTTAAGTCCGACGTCACTTCTGGGTCCAGATGCGCTTAAATGGACAGCAATGGTAACCCAGTCACTGTTCGCTATTACTTTCGGATCGGTCAAAACAACGAGGGACACAGCATTGCTGCATATTGAACGCGGGAGAGTTTGGACCCGGAAATGGAATTCTGCGTCACCACTTAAAGACCGGATTCTGTACTTACATTACCAACAGTAGAAATTAAAGCTTCAGTCAGTTCAACCTCATGCTTAAAAAAAAAATCCCAACCTACACCAAGAATGATCCTTTCTGTAGTCTCAAACCGCAGACATGATTGGGTCTAAATAAACAACAGAGCACTAAGACTTTATCACAGCAGGAAATAGCCTGATAACATCAATACAAACAACATAAACGGTGCACAGAGCTGAATAATCTAAAGAGGAAACAAAAACAGCTGTCATACTGTATGTGGCTTGTAAAAGAAATAATGCTCAGAGGCAGATGTATTAACATTATTTCTGTGGAAGATTATAGCACTAAACAATTCTGTGGATGCTGTAAAGAAACGAGTCCTCCTAAAGCAAGAATGTATCCACTGTGGATTGATATAGTGAATGTGATATTGTGGGATCTGCCTCTTTTCTCTTTTCCCTACAGCAGAAGACACAAAGTGAATAGCACTTACTGAAAACAATACAGGCCAATGTTTTCATTTGGGGTAGAGAGCTCCAAATCCATCTGGCTTTCTGGAGCGTAGCTGTCCCCATCACACACACTTACAGAAACACACACACACACACACACACACACACCAACTGTCTGCACCCCACCTCCCACACATACCATGATATACACTTTCCATCTGTCAACCACTGTCTCTTTCTCATATTTTCTCTCTCGCACACTCACACACCACTACACATGTACGCTGGGCTCATGCACATACAGTTATCCACCCTTCAATGAATCCTCCCAGTCAAGCTTTAGGGGACACTTATGGAACCCCCCCTTATTGAAATGAAGGCCATTTAACAAATCAGGTATCTTAAATTTATTGGCATTAAAAACGTACTGTTTGGCAAATGAATATGATACCTTGCCGTCTACTTTTGTACATCTTCTGTCATCTAATTATTCTTTAGCACAAAGAAAACACACCACTTCTGCTCCAAGAATCATATAAAGAATAGTCATGGCAACAAAAGAAAAATGTTAATACATTGTTCACCCTGCCAGCATTACGCATTCATCCTCTGTGATTACATAAATAGCAACAATCCTTTATGCAGAACAACAATAAGATGAATGACAGGTCTGAACTAACAGCAACAACCATTTTTACACTCGCGCACGCACGCACACACACACACACACACAGCATAACACAGCTCCAGACAGATATGCACTTGAAGCTCTCCTTTCACTATTCCACCAAACCTTGTCAGGAATTCCCCGGCAGAGCATTTGTCACAGGATCCATGCCTTTCAAATTCAGCATTACCGCCGTCTTTACTTCTTCCACCTAAGCCTGAGCTTTCATGCTTAATATTCCAACCATGTAAACGCTGGAACTAGATATACCATGTACCTTCATGCTTTATGATAGAAAACACATTTTAGCGGCAGTCAGTGAACCTTTTGTAACACTTCTGCATGCACGTCGACATCAGTGCACTGAATATCGTTACAGATGAAATCTACTTCATAATCATATTAAATACTGCCTCCTGTCTGTGATCTAGGGCCTTGAGCTAGATTTGCAATGTAAATCTTAAGATTCTGTTTTCATGCGTCTATGTTTAAACACGTTTTAGCTCAACTTATGGAAACCAAACAAACAAAAAAACTTCCATCTCCACCAGGAGACCTTATCTACATATGTGACATTTATCTAAATATTACACTCACTGAAATTACAGTGAGGGGTAGAAGATGAGACACTGGCACAAATCAAAAGCATTAACGTGTAAGTCTCTAATGTTATGTGCTCTGTTTAATGTTAAATGTTGCAGGAGTATGTCAGGAAACTTTCAGTTTAGAAGATGCGGCAAATAAATTTACAAGGCTAAATTCCACAGTTTCTAGTTGGATTTAATGCCTAAAGTCCCACTGGATAAAATTTCAACAGCCAGCTCTAAAAGCCTGCTTCAAATATAACCAAACAAAGCAAATTGCTCAAAACAGTTTCACAGTGGATGGCGAACTGAAGTACATAACATGACTAACTGAAAATGTGCACCAGATGAACCTCTTTGATTTTCATCTGAATCGGTTTAGGTCACACAAACCCTCCTACTGAGCATCTAGAGCATTTGCTTTCACTGGCAAAGGCAGGGAGGGGTGACATCACACTGAGACACAGCCGTGAAGCCTTTAATTAGTATTTCAATATCATCTGACCTGGAAAATATGTAACAGCGTACTGAGTTACATAGCCAAGCCTTATGATCACCAAGGTGCTACAAGCAAAGCAAAATGTTCAGGATACACTTCTATGATATATCCTAATTTTCTAAATATTGCAAAAAGCATGTAACACTGGATTAGAGTTTGGCACTCAGGGTAATGTAAACAATTCTTTCAAAAAAAGAACTAAAGCAGTGCAGTTAGTGAGCAAAGCTTATCTGAGTGCAGCAATGGCAGCAGATGGAAACGGAAACAGTGGTGGGTTGGCTGCGTTTTAAAGGAGGATCAGAGAAGAGAGGGGGGATCAAAGGTTCAAAGCCGCAGGTAGAGATCTCAATGGGCTCCGTCCATAAGTCCGCAGGTATTGTGGTGCAAAGACACAAACACACACACAGGCAAGTGCCAACACAGTCCTAACCACACCACAATTAGCATGCACTGCGTAGTTTAGAATGAAAAGGTTCTTCTCTTAAGAAGGAAAACTATCGGTCCAAATGAATCACGATGGGTGCCATCACACACAAAAAGGAATGTGTGACACTGGCCACAGTTCTACTTCTGAGATGGCATTTTACAATCAGCCTGTGCAAACACTTACCTTTCTTTTTATTAAAAAAAATACGTCACATCTGTGGAACCTGCCTGAATTCATTCAGAGGAGAAATGGAAAAGAAAACTATAAGACCTAATGACCTGGTGGCACACAAACCAGAGAAATGAATTTTTCTTAAAAGAAAAAAATCGATTACATTAGGACAAGGATGTAATTTGCTTCTGTGCTAATACATGAATAAGGGGACACTGCAATTTAGTTTCAGGGCTGCATTCTACATTAACCAGAATCAGGGAGACTTAGGTCTTAAAGAGGTGAAACCATTAATCCAGTGCTTTTCAACCACTCTGGATGTGCCATTAACCAAAGACGAGCTGTTAACGTGCACGCAAGTTCCACTCGTGTGGAAACTGGCCCTGGCTGCCAATCATAAATCTGTGCTGCAACAATATTCAATCCTTTACAAAAACTGTAAACAAATGAAGTCCACGTTTTCTTACCCCAGAGAGACTGTCTATGGAATGAAATGTGCACTGGACAAAGACGTCAACACAGTTCTTTGTAGCTATTGATCATGACTAAAACAATCATATTTAGATTGTGTTTGTAGAGTTTCAAAGTATGTGAGGACTAATCATCCCTCCACCTTGCTCCAACGAACCACAGTCCCATTCCTTCTGCCTGTATGTCGGCTCCAAACACTGATGCTGGTTGCTGCACATTTCCCCTGCTGCTGAGCTATTTGTTTTGCCTGAGTTCATACAAATGCACCAGTGTCAGTTTCTCCCTCAGCGACAGAGAAGAGTGTGTCAGTGTTGGGCACGTGACTCAAGTGCTTATGAGCCGAGCTGCACATCATGGCATCAATCAAAGCCATTGCACGGTGCATTCTAGATGCAAGCTGTGGGGATAGGATATAGCTTGGATATAGCTTGGTTACATAAAAATATGGCCGGGGGTGGGGAGGTGTCACTTCACTACATCAGACTGCTTGTTTTCATTTCTTCAGTCTCCTTCGGAAGAGATGTTTAGTCCAAGCATTTATTTCTGCTTATCCTGTTGCTAGGCAGACAGGTGACAAATTTGGGGGGGGGAAGAAAGACTCTAAACGACGCGACCAGAGCAGTTGTAATGTGTACTGGCACTGATTCTTTACACCTCTGGCACTCTGGAGAGATATTACTCATATGGTGTTTTGCTTATGGTTGTGGTGGTGGTGGTAATTCAGAGCGTTCTCTAACACCCAATCCAAAATCCCCAGGCGGTGAAAAGCGTTGAGATCGCGTGACTGCAAAGGCCGTACCATACAACTGGCATCATTTTCAAACGGTGGGTGCTATCCTCAATGAGACCACTCCCATTAGGATGGAAAGATTTCATCACAGACTCAGGGCTACTACGCAGAGCAACTTTGTATTGATTTGCGGTAACCTTCCCCTCTGTGGGGACAAACAGATCCTAACCATGCCAACAAAATGCCCATTACACCATAACCTCCCACAGGACACACAGGTGCAGCTCATATCCAAACGAAAGACCCTCTCAACCTCTAAAATGACTGTACATCCACAAAGGAACGAGAAGTTAATTTAATGACTACCTTAACTGTTAGTACACACGTGTGAACTGCTAAGATCCATCAAGCAATCCCAAATAACAGAGTGATTATCTAATCGCAATATTTTTTTTTAATGTGCACAGATGACAGCTTATTTCATTAATGTGTCACTCACTGGGCTGTCACAGCATATTAATGCGCGCCATACATCACTCTGGCTCCAAAATGTAGCTAAATGAATATCTGCCATTACTGCCAGGAGACTGAAATAAATATACGTGTGAAAGGTGGAAAATTAATTAAAGGGCTGGTAAAGAGGTATTATTCACTAGACAGAAATATCCATCAAGGCAGCTTGGCACAAGGAGAGCCGTTGTGACAAAAAGCTCTTCTGAAGGTGTTCGTGTTCATCATCCTGCGATTCTCTCAGGAACAAAGGTTTAAGAAAACTTGATACTTTAGTGCATTAATCGGTTTAACTGTCTTCTTTTTTCTAGCATTCTTTCTGAAACAAGCTGTCAATACATTTGATTTCACATTAGCTCCTTTCTTACAATGAAGTCCCAATCAATGTGTTCTTCTCTGCACTTACAAGTCCTCCTCCAGGCAGACTTCTGGGGGCTGTGCCAGAGAAAATCAATTGTTTTTGAAATGCTGGCAAGCCGACGGCATCGTCCCACAAACAGCATACAAGAAGAGAAAATGCCAGACTGTTAAAGTGTAATTCATCAGCTTCATTTGGCCATGAGAGGAATATCGTTTATTGACATCATTACCACAGCTGATCTCTCCGCTAAGGCTGAAAACCTGTCCTTTAACTTCTGCTCTACTTTAAATGTCACGAGCCATTAATTAGCAAAGCATTATTTGGTATTTGAAGGTCTGACAACTTATCAATGAACTTATCATTTCGTTGAACTCCTCACTTCATAGCACCACTACCCTCCAAGCACTGATAACTCAACTTAATCCACGCTGCTCCGCTGTGCCTCGGCTTGGATGTGTCACATCTCCCAAGGCCAATGTGGGCGTGACAGATGGGTGGGAAACTGGAGCCCAAAATTAAATAGCTTATGGGTGCAGCAGACATAAAAAAGAAAAAATATTGGCACTTAATTGGAACCAACAAGGTCCTGGTAGGATATGAGTGTGAGCAAAACAAATGTAAACAGTAGGAAAGGACAGGTGGAGGATTTCCACAGGCCTTATGAAAGCATTTCTCCGCCCGCACACGCATTTATACTTAGCCCTTTTATAGACTTTTTGTTGGAGTGATGTGAAGCCTGCAGTGAAATGCATTAAAGCCTTTTGTAATGGACTGAGCATTCTGGTCAGAGGCAAGTAGTGTGCAGTTTGGTCCAGTTAGGCACTGCGTGGTGTATGCAGTGCTAGAGTCTGACTTGATGCATTACGTGCTACAAGGGCCCAAACCTAGTTTGGCACATATTTTTCATCTTTATCCCCTAGCTAAGCTGCCAGACATGCCTGAGAGATATTTTTCCAGGTAACTGTTTCCACGGGAAACAGTTAATATAGAAAATGACTACCTTTTGCTAACAAAAATACCACTAATTCAAAAAAGGAAAGAAATTAATGTTCTAACAAAACACTGCCAAAAGAATGGCTTTCTTGTCTTTTAGCTCCAAAAAGCATGTTAGAAGCTGCATTCTCAGTACTGATGGACTTTTCAGGCCAATTTTAACACAATATTTGGGAGCTGCAATCTAATAAATACAAATATAGTTCAGCCAGCGTTCTCTGAACAGACAATATAATCTTGGTATAGCTTCTTGAGATTTGTTTAAAAAATTTAAACCAATACTAATTCTTAGCACATGTTCAAACTGACTACTTTTTAACTACACTGCTCAAAAAAATTAAAGGAACACTTTTTGATCAGCGTCAAGCATCAAGTCAATTAAACTTCTGCGATATTGATCGGGTCGGTTAAGTAATTAGTTTCAGCTGCTTTGGTGTTAATAAAATTAACAACAGGTGCACTAGAGGGGCAACAATGAATGGGTTTTACAGGTGGAGGCCACTCACATTTTTCCCCTCATCATCTTTTCTGACTGTTTTTTCACTAGTGCTGCATTTGGCGAGGGTCAGTGTCACTACTGGTAGCATGAGCTGATACCTGGACCCTGCAGATGTTGCAGAGGTGGTCCAACTCCTCCAGGATGGCACATCAATACATGCCATTGCCAGGTTTGCTGTGCCTCCCAGCACAGTCTCAAGAGGATGGAGGAGATTCCAGGAGACAGGCAGTTACTCTAGGAGAGCTGGACAGGGCCGTAGAAGGTCCTTAACTCATCAGCAGGACCGATATCTGCTCCATTGTGCCGGGAGGAACAGGATGAGCACTGCCAGAGCTACATGTCGAACAGACTTCATGAGGGCGGCCTGAGGGCCCAACATCCTCAAGTTGGCCCGGTGCTCACTGCCCAGCACTGTGGAGCCTGATTGGCATTTGCCATACAATAATTTTTCACTTTGATCTTGGGGGCATTTTTGAATTCGACCCTCTGCAGATTGATTATTTTCATTTCCATCAACCAATGTAGCATCCTCTTATTCCTAATATATTACCCAGCCCTCAGTTCAGATATCCAGCATGCTTTTGTTTTCTCCATTGCGATCTGATGTGATTTCACAGTGTCCCTGTATATAAAAACAGGCACACTTATCTCTGTGTAGAGATGTAACTGGAACCAGCGGCTATGGGACTGTTTGATACTAAAACTCTGAAAATGCAATGGGGTTTGTATTTTCTTTGGTACCGTTTGTACCAGAGGCTGCATAGGTACCATGGTGGCAATTCTTCCTCAATTAAAGGGGGCAGCATACAGCAAGTGTTCTTGTCTATTACATGATGAAGAAAAGGAGTAGGAGGAGGAGGAATAGCGTGTTCCAGTTGAACGCACAAATCGGATTTCCAACTCAGAAAGTGGGAGTAGCCCCATCAACCCTACCCTAACAGTCCAAGATGATGGCAGTAAACATAAACAGCAGTAACACTGTAAAACGTTTAATCTGTACTGCCACTGTTGTGTATTTGTGACTTTCTAAATATGCAGAGCATCGACCAGGCTCTATCCATGAGCATGTGGCAGCAGTGTTTTTAAGTGCACAAAAACAGGAGCAAAACAATTCCTGGTTTTCCTTGGTTTTTCAACTTTACTACTGGAACATGCTCAGCACGGGAGTGACATCACTCCCAGTTCTGACACCTGACTTCCAAAGAAAATGAAACGCAACAAGCACAGGAAAAACCACATGTGGAAGATGGCGACTAGTGTAGCTGCTGCAATATCTCTGCTCAGAAGACAGGCAGTCAGCTATGGAAGTATTTTATCTTCAAGGGACGGGTAACCAAGGAATGATAACTGATTTGCAAAAGGCAATATGCAAACTACAGTAAAGTGTTTTTCAAACCATGGAATGAAATAATTCCAATTTAGCAAAGCACCCAAAAGACCAGCATCCAGATCTGTTCTAACTATTTAAGTGGCCACAACAACATAATCTAAAGCCTTTTTTAATAAACCAGAATCACCAAATCCTTTAGGAATCCACATGTGGATCAAGATTTTAGCTGGATTAAAATGCTCATTCATTCTCAAGCAGCTGTTGGACTAGTTGTCACAGTTGGCATTTATGAACTCAAACCTACTTGTAAGCAGGTTTATTCAGTATTAAAAAAGGCAGAAAAGCTGAATTAAATGGCACTCGACCATACTGAATAGGAATAGAATTTCAAATGGAGAAAATATCATCAAGACCCTTGAGTGCACCCAGACTTATTACTTTTAGAGAGCTGCCACTTCGGTCACAAGAACATAATTCATGTTTATCACCAAGTGTATTAGGGGACAAATGTGGCAATCTTTATAAATGTAAAAATATCTACAGGTGTATTTGATAGTTTCTGTTGAAATGCAAATAAATAAATAAAAACACCCTCTTTTTAAACTCCCTCTAAGTCATGGAAAGAACCGCTCTACGCTGCTGCAAAATGCTTGTGTCAGCTCTGCACGTCCTTCCAATGCTCGGCTCCTCTCCCCATCCTACCCACACGCACTGTAATTCATTTATACGCCTGGCGCCATTATATGCAATGTTTGTGCATTAGGTGAATGTGTTGTCTTCTGCTTTTATGGTGTGTAACAAATTAAGTTAGAGAGGAAAATTATTTAGAGGAACCAAAAAAACTGGCAGGAACTCAGTGGGGTACTGTGAATAAAGAAGACTAAAAGTCGAACAGACAAATGTACTAATTTACACAGTGTTGCTTTTTTGGTGTTGATTGTATCATCATGTGCAGTCAGTCATGTAATAGACTGCTGTTAACCTCCTTAATAAGATGATCAGGTGTTATTAGAGTGAGAAAAAAAAGCCTTCAGGCATGATGTTGGACAGTAATGGTGACTGGACCTGAGACTGATCAAGTCCTTATTATACACAGAGAAAAGGGGGAGGGGCCACTTTTTCTATGCACGTGTGTACGCAATACAAAGATAAAGACATCACAGACCACTAATTATGGGAAATAATGGAGCAGTGGGTTAACTAAGGCGATATTTTTCAATCAATTCTGGGCAGCAGGGACATGCTGAGGTTAGGGACCCATTTCACTTGAAAGGGGTGGAAGACAGCAAAGATTTTAGAGGAGAAGGAACTCAATAATTTAGCAATTTCTTCAAATGCTATAATAGGTTGCCTTTCAGGCTTCTCTCAATAAAAATCTGTCTCCAAACCAAATCCTTTAGACAGCTTCTGCTATGTACTTTGATCTCAGTGCAATGAATAAACACGTCTCCATGTCTTTGTATGAGGTTTTGTTCGTAAAAATGAGCACATTGAGCTATATGAGACCCAAAAAAACATTAAAGGAAACAACAGTTGCAAATGGTCAGTGTCACACTGGGTATTGTAGCATGCTCTGTAAGTGCCTTAGCACTAGATTATTACACTAACAGTCATAATAACTGAATAGCTGCTCAGTATCAATGCATCAGATCTGCTATCCGTGAGCTGCAATTGCACACAGAAAATCTAAGGGCATGAAAGTACATAGTGTTTCAACACTCAATAAAGCAATATCACAACGCCTTGGGGCTACAGCTCAAATAGGAACAGCCTTATGCTCATAAAGAAACTGCTAAACGGTAAATCTGTAGCCTTGTTTTGTGTTCACATTTTCAATTAAATTTATTTTTAGTACTTATTTAGTTCTAAGAACTGAAACATTTACAAATTGTGACTTAGAAGTTTTCTACATCCCTTAAACCGACAGCCAAGATAGAGATTTCACATAAGGCAAGTCCTGAACGTACACAATGAGTATTGTATAGTATACCTTTTATCCTACATGGGCAGAAATTAAACTACTGTTTAGGGCTGTGCCAATAGCTAACAAAGTAATTGTGATCACAACGCACAACATCTACCGAGGCTACTTGGTAGACGAATGACTCAAGTGCTTCATCATCGAGGCCTTAGTTTCTAAGAGTGAAGAAGAAGAGTGCAAAGCTAGGATATCAGCATGTACGCTAAAAGGAGGCCTGGGAGCAGTGTGTCTCCAGCACTGTGGTGACAGATGGAGAGCACTAGCATATACCTCCAGGGGTCTGACCTCATCAGAATTTAACTTTTTACCCAGACAGAAACAGAGCCACTAGTGCCTGTGATGTGATTCTGCACACTATGGAGGCTCGAAATACTGTGTGGTCCAAACAAAGCAAACTTGTCTCACTACTGTGCACTTAAAAAAAGGATAAAGTGCAACAAAGGGATGCAAAATCAGAGATGCCCAGCAAGATGAGACTGAAATGAAAGTGAATGCAATGCAGTTTATCCATTCAATTCCTAAGTAGTCTGATCCAAATATGCAGAACAGATTGAATGTAATTGTAAGAAGTCGTACTAACAGCATTTATCACATTAGAGCATCCCTCAGGAAATCATTAGAGAGGAAATAAACTGTACAGTTTTTCTTTTGGAAGAATTAAACTTGTATTTATAGTCCATCAAAAAACTCTCTGGTTCCCCTCAGTCATAATTTAAAGTCAGCCTCCAAGTAAAATATGCCTTCTGTCACTGGTCTGTGACTAGTTACATTAAATATAAGTAGGGGGAGCTCTTTACAGTCAATTAACACATTTCTTGGGAACCACTTTAACACCGTATTCTCTGATTTAGGATTTTCTCTGTTAAATGTCATGAAAAAAGATTTTGGGAAATGTTACTTCAACCTGAGATCAGTATTTTTCTCTATTTATGAAAAAAACATTTTAGACCTAAAAAATTAATTCAAGTGCTACACTTAATGATCGCTGATCTATTTTCTGTTAGATGATGCTGAATTAAAGAGACGTGTGTGTGCGCCTGTGTGTGTGAGAACTGGCACACAAACCAAGTATAATTAGTCTTACTCTGAGTCCATATTTATTACTCAGTAAACCACTCTGACAGAACTGTTGTTCTCCAGATCATTGTGATCCAATATTCATTTAATTATATTGATTATTATTATTTTCATTCACTGTTCTGTTTAACATGCAGTAACAGAATAACAAATGAACAGACTACACGAATGACTCTGACAAGACATCAAGACAAGACTACACATAATAAATGTGTTATAATCAAATGTTAAGCTACAGTGAAGCATAAATCTTAAGTAGACTGTGCAGTTTCTCAAGAAACAGCTGCGGGATTATTGCTACAGAGTTAAATCAAATCAAATCAATTTTATTTATACAGCGCCAATTCACAACAAATAGTCGCCTCAAGGCGCTTTGTATTGCAGGTAAAGACACTACAATACTGCAGAGAAAACCCAACAGTCAATACGACCCCCTATGAGCAAGCACTTGGCGACTGTGGGAAGGAAAAACACCCTTTTAACAGGAAGAAACCTCCAGCAGAACCAGGCTCAGGGAGGGGCAGTCATCTGCTGCGACTGGTTGGGGCTGAGGGGAGAGAGAGAGGACAAAAAACATGCTGCGGAAGAGACAAAGAGAATGATTAAACAGAGTAAAGTATAAACAGAGTAAAAATATGGTGAGTAAAAGAAACAGTGCATCACGGGAACCCCCCAGCAGCCTAGGGCTATAGCAGCATAACTAAGG
>VUQK01026075.1:2893-16402 GCA_015106715.1 Bujurquina vittata
TTTGAAAAAAAAAAAAAAACAAAGAACCTAGCATGGATAGATAACAGGAGATCCTCCATCTCTTCTCAGGAATACAGATGAGCACTGGCTCACAGTGTGTTAGAGATGCCACACCCTCTGATAGTTTTTTCACACACAGCCTGAGTGCTGCAAGTGTGGTGAAAAGATGGACTAATGCCCCCAGTGCCTCCTGGCTCACCATGTGTTTCACTCCTTACTCAATCACGCTGAGGTCTATTAGTGCATATTCACTAGAAACTAAAAACACAGTACAGATGAATCTTTTCATCATTTATATCAAGCAAATATTTTTTTTCTTTTTATATGTATGAACAATGACTTTATGGGATCATTTTGAGCATTTGAATGTGTTTTTTTCTTCTTCTTAGAATTACTGAATGAAAAATGTGACGTTTACACTGTTTCACTTCATAAGCAGTAACACCAATGGAGATGCATGCATGCACGTATACTCACACTACTCACACACACTGCCCTCTACTGGGCAACCAGTGCTGATGTCACTGTGGGTGCTGCAGGTCAGACAGACCTGATGTCTGCTGTATGAGCAGACATCAGCTATACTGTGTGCTACACGGCAAACATTTAATGCCAAACATTTTTAATAAATCTGCTCTAAAATAATATGGGAAAAAGCCTCATTGTATAAACATGATTTGGGGTATAGGAGGTAGAGCACTGCAATTTTAATAGTTCTTAAAATAAAGCTGACATTTATTCTTTCTATATTTTTATATTTTATTTAACCCTTTCTTCTTAAATAAATTGTATGAAAAGAGGCCAGAATCTCTACCTGGGCTTTTGATGATGTTGAAGAGCAACAAGAACCAAAAGTTAGCATCACACTATGCACTGAGTGTTTCTCCTTCATTTCACTCTCTTTCACCACCCTGCATTTAATCAGTATTAGTCTCTGACTCTCCTCCACAGTTTGCCTTTTGTCCTGTCTCACTCTCATCACCCCAACAGATGGCTGCCCCTCCCTGAGCCTGCTTCTGCTGGAGGTTTCTTCCTGTTAAAAGGGAGCTTTTCCTTCCCACTGTTGCCAAATGTTTGCTCATAGGGGGTCATTTGATTGTTCAGTTTTCTCTCTATTATTGTAGGGTCTTTACCTTACAATTTAAAGCGCCTTGGGGTGACTGTTGTTGTGATTTGGCGCTTTATTAATAAAATTGAATTGAATTGAATCACTTTTTGCTATTTGTTGTATTTATTAAGTTTTTGAGGTGAAATGTATATCTGAGGATGTTTATATTTTGTCGAGGATCTTACTATTTTGTTTTGCACATTAAAGCCCATCCGGTCGCGTCAGACGACCGCCCCTCCCTGAGCCTGACTCAGGGGTTCTTCCTGTTAAAAGAGAGTTTTTCCTTCCCACTGTCGCAAAAACACTTCCAGTTGAGAAGTGTTTTTGAAAGTCTCTGTGACCCCCAGTTAACAGTTTCTCTATGACTTTATGGGCTCCATTGCTAGTGTTGGGTCATATTAAATACAACATGAAATTCATTCCTTAAATAATAGTGCTTATCAGTTAGAAAGATTATTGGTCAGAAGAAGTCAGAAGATTTCTTAGGCATTGGTCAGAAAGGAGAATAGACCTGGTAATTAGCCAAGGAGTGTGTGGTGTCCCTCAGTTTCACACTCAGCTCCACCCCACTCTCGGGATGTCTTCTTGGAAAGCCCTGTAACCATTTCTATTTGTGCTTGAGGCACGCCAGCAGTGTCGTGATGATCAGAAAAAAAACTTCTGCATCAGCATGGGTGCAGAATATAAATAGGAGTTCAAACATGAAGCAAAGTGATTGCAGAATTTAAATTTTTTATCAGGTCTCAACTTTTCAAGCTGCTGCAACGTTGTCCTCTCTGTAATCTGATATGCCTGCTTATGTCCTCTGTAGTGGTCACAGAAAAAGTTCCATTGAAAGGCACTTTCAGGAGGACATAACTTACATACTTTTACAGTCACGTGTTCAACCTGGGCGTGCTGTGTGTGCCAGCTTACAAAGATTGAGAGGTGCATGGCGTACCAGAACAGCACCAAAGTGCAGCGCGTGCCAGCAGCTGTGATGTCACTTTTGGTTATTCCTGCCATTCACAAGAGCGACAGCAGCAAGCGTAGAGTAGGTGTAAGATGGGAACAGTGAAAATGTTCAGCTCAAGACTTCACAACAGGACTTCAGTAATTAATGAGTGACTTCACAGCGGCAAAGTCCACCTTTTATAAACCAGATAATTAGCCGAGGAGGATAAGGGGCCAGTCAGAGTGAAACCTAATTTCATTTTGCTGCACTTTCTCAAGCAATATTTTTCTACAGTCCCTGAATACCCTGGACAAATGACCACATGAATGCAATTTCCAATATGGTCTAAGTTTGCATAATTAACCTCCTGTGGCTTTAGGGAAGCGGCAGAGTCAGCGCTCTTCTTCTCCTTAAATTACATTAGACACTCCTCGACAAGTGGCATAGTCTGATCTATCTTTAGTGCTGCACACGGGAGAAATGTTACCTAACTCCACACACTCCTCACTTTATCAGGCCACAGAAAGAAGACTTGACAATATAAGCTCGCATTGATTCAGACACATCAGTAACGGCCTCCTTTAATTGCCGTTTTAACATCTTGTAGTAAATTGTGTGCCTTCCAACAGATGGACACCATTCGTCCTCAGGACCAAAGAAATCGAATAAATCTTTTCATTTTGAAATGATCGTAGTAACTGGAGAGTGTTTTAAAAACAGTAGAGTAACACACACACACAAAGGAACAAGCAGCTGAACAATAGCACAGCTAGAAAGGGCTGAGCACTGCTGTTTGGTGGAAAGAACTCCTTTTCTGTGCGGCCTGCACCTGTTTGTCTGTGCACGACTACTGTGCACAAACTTTATGGGCCCAATTATAGCACAATGGTCCTCGTGCAGAACCACTCATCTGAATGGATTGTAGAAGTAATTTATAAGAAATTGCCACATTAGCTAATTATTTTCCTGTATTTTCAGTTTTCTCTTAGTAACAAACAACAATTTACAAATGGCCTATTTGTGTGATATTAGTCTGATGTAATTAGCGTATGTTTCTCATGAACTGAGTTTCTGTTTCGTTTCTTTGATGCAATTTTTACTTTGAAAAAAAATGTCACTTTATGTTGATAAAATTCTAGTTGACTTTGCGGCTCAGACATTAGTATAACTAATGAATCCATATTGTGCTGATACTGTCATTAGTTAAGCTGATGGTTGATGCTATTGTATAACACAAAAAATATAATGCAAATGAGAAGCAAACATTAAATAAATATGATATAATGAATGATTTGAGCACTTTTTGATAGTTCAATTAATATCAAAGCATCACCAACAGAATTTTCTATGTTTTTAATCATTTTTTAAATACATTTTTCAACCGAAAACACCCGTAATTTGCTGGTTTCTGGGTCAGGTTTAGGGGTTAGAACTAAGATTGTTTTGTTTGCTTTTATTTTATTTTCATGTGCAACTTGACTATTTTTGGTGATTTAAATTTTTTTAATATAGGAATTAAACAAAGATGGTAACCTTGATCCAGCTGTACCACTTACAATAATTTATAATTTATTTTAAATTATTCACAAAATATAGCATCAAAATATAATGCAATGCAAGGGAGTAAAAGAGGAAATCAGTGACTATGGTTGCTGAATAAGACTGAATAAGTCAGTGAACAATGTGTCTAACTTCACACATATTTTGGAATATGACAGCGATTGCTGTAAATAAATCTCCAGTTTAGGGAAAGCTATTTGTGGGATTTGACAGCATTGTCTCCACTGTTACCTACCCAATGACACCCTGGGAGCTGAATCATGGTGGCATATCCCCAGGCAGGGCAGCCAGTTGCTTCTTTCAGTCTGTGACAGCAGCTGCTCAGCCCTGGCCTGTGGTGCACTGTGATTTGGCCTAGTTAGATTCCACAGGAGCTGAAGCAGTCAGGGGGCAGATGGAACTATATTTAGAGTGGGGCAGGATTAAATTGCAGGGTCTTCACACTGGGAACCCTTTCTTTGCTCTGCCTTTTCCACCCAGCACTGCCTGCCAAGAGGACTTGTGGCCATTATCTCCTTCCTCTTTCCACCAACTCCTTTGTTCTCCTACTGTTTCCCTCCTGACACGCCATGGACCCAAACGCCATCAAGGAGGAGCTGCGCCTGTTTCAGAGCACCCTGCTCCAGGACGGTCTGAAAGAGCTGCTGAATGAGAACAAGTTTGTGGACTGTACCCTGAAGGTGGGTGACCGTAGCTTCCCCTGCCATCGGCTGATCATAGCTGCCTGCAGCCCTTACTTCAGGGAGATCTTCTTTACTGAAGATGGGAAGGAGGTGGAGAACACCAAAGAGGTGGTCCTTGAGGATGTTAACCCTTCCATCCTGGACATGATCATCCAGTACCTCTACTCAGCCGAAATTGATCTCACTGATGACAATGTTCAGGATATAATTGCTGTGGCAAACAGATTCCAGATTCCTTCTGTCTTCACAGTGTGTGTCAACTACCTTCAGAAGAAGTTATCTTTGGGTAACTGCATGGCCATTTTTAGGATGGGCCTGGTTCTCAGCTGTCCCAGGCTTGCCGTTGCTGCACGCAACTACATCGCCGACCGCTTTGAGCTCCTTTACAAGGAAGAAGAATTCCTCAAACTCGCAGCCCATGAACTGTTTGCCATTATCGGTGGAGACACCTTGAATGTAGAGAGAGAGGAACTGGTTTTCGAAGCCGTCATGGCCTGGGTCCGCCATGACAGGGAGAAACGCCTCAAGGTCCTGAAGGATGCTTTCAACTGCATCCGCTTCCGCCTCCTACCGGAGAAATACTTCAAAGAGAGAGTGGAGACTGAAGAGATCATCAAGGCTGACCCAGAGCTTCAGAAGATGATCCAGGTCATCAAGGATGCGTTCAAGGGCAAACTGCCAGAGAAATCCAAGAAGAAGGAGGGGGAGGAGGGGGCCGACAAGGAAGGAGGCGAAGAGGAGGACAATCCATTCCCCGGTTTCCTGAATGACAGCCGCAGATATGGCATGTATGCACGAGACTTCATCCTGATGATCAATGACACGGCAGCAGTGGGATATGATGTCACCGAGAACGAGTGCTTCCTGGCTGCCATGTCAGAGCAGGTGCCACGCAACCATGTTAGCCTGGTGACAAAGAAGAACCAGCTCTACGTCATTGGAGGACTGTTTGTCGATGAGGAAAACAAGGATGTTCCTCTGCAATGTTATGTCTATTTGGTAAGGAGGTTTTCCCTTTGGCATTTTATCGCTTCTCTCTAGTAAGCAACACCCCTGGCAACTTCCAGTTGCTAAGAAAAAAATGTGTATTCCCTGACTGAGTGGTGATTAGTTGCAGGAGACGAGTGGTTGTCGCTGCCAATAAGTTTCAAAAACTGCAACTTTTACTTTGAAGGCAAACGGACTAATTTTCTGACATGCATCAGAATTTTCACAGTTTCACTAACATTTAGCAAGAAGCAGAGAAGATGGCGTCTTCTATACCAACCAAAGCCATCACAGGAATACATATAAGGCGCTGTTATTAAGTTTTTATATATATTAAATAGACGTACAATATGAATGTGATTCAGTGCGTTATATCACAGGATCTAGATAGCTTTAGAGATTCTGGCGGGGATTTTTTTTTTCTACATTAGATTTGATTAAACTTTATTAATGCCTCTGGGAGGGTTAGCACTTTTACATTATATGCAGAGGGCAAATATAGTTATTTCTAGCACTAATTTCAAATTTAATAGATAAAAGTAACAGCAGAATTCTCTTATTATTACATTGACTTACTGGTTTCTTTATCAAGTTATATTCATGCTAAGCCATCTTTTGGAATTCATTTTAATTTGTGATCCAAATTATATATAAACCATGTAGAAAATATAACTCAAAGTTATTGTTTTTAGCATGTGTTTAAAAAAAAGGCTCTATAAATCCTCTTGTCAACAAAAGAATTATGTTCCCCTAGTTACCCCTCACGTCTAAGCACTACACACAATTATGTACACGATAGAGACCTTGAATAACTATAATTAACATAGATATCATGCAGCACAAGGACTCATCAGCAGATGAAGGCAAAGAGTTAATGGGGGGTAAAAGTGTGCATTCTCTGCCCTTGTGTCTTCTTATGTCCCCCCCAGTTGGATCCACTCAGCTCAGACTGGATCGCTATGCCCCCAATGCCTTCTCCAAGATGCCTCTTTAATATCGGAGAGATGGAGAACCTGCTGTTTGCTGTGGCTGGAAAAGACCTCCAGACCAATGAATCACTAGACAGCGTGATGTGCTATGATACTGAGTCAGTAGTATTTCCTCTTCCCCAATTTCTCACTAAAAATCTCACATTATGTAATTTTTTAGGTGACAATGAACTAAAGACAGTTTACTGCAATTCTTTCTTCGAAAGAAGGATTTTTAAAAATGAAATCATAGTGTTGAATTTAAATAATCATGGTTAGATCTCAACTTGCTGATGCTTTTTCAACTATTTGGTAGAAGCTTTTTTCTTGCATTTATTTTTGGAATTTTTAAGTTATTGACATAAATCACACGCGTAACTATTAAAAACATCCCAAGCAAAGCAGAAGCAAAAACTGAAGGGAAGAAAATAACACTTGGTGAGTTCAGTTGTTTCCAACTATCACATTCTTCAGGAAAATGAGGTGGAGCGAGACCAAAAAGCTTCCTCTGAAGATCCATGGCCATGCAGTTGTCTCCCACAAGGGGATCATCTACAGCATTGGAGGAAAGACAGATGACAAGTGAGTAAAGGAGCCTGTGTGTGTGTGTGTGTGCGTGTGTGTGTGTGTGTGTGTGTGTGCGTGTGTGCGTGTGTGTGTGTGTGCGTGTGTGTGTGTGTGTGTGTGTGTGTACTAAGACACTCAGTCAACTCTAATATCAGCTGTCAGTGAAACAGGCTGCTAATTATCAAATGCAAACAGGTGGGCTTCCCCTGCATTAAACTTCAGCTAGGACTGAAGGGAAAAAAGAAAATGTGGCAAGAAAATCAGGCCATTAAGTTAAAGTGGTTCTCTTAAAGTATTGCATTTCCAAAAAAACATTTGGATTCAGAAAAAAAAACTCTCCAGTGTTCACAGCTCGGCAGTCTATTGAGGGCTGACACAGAGAGACACAGTAATTTGTGATTGGTCCAAAAATAGATCAATAAATAAGATATAAACCTCCAGGCCCACAATCCAATGGAGGCACCATAGGGGTCAAGGATGGAGGAAGGGTGGATATCAGTGCTGGCAGTTTGGACATGTAACATCACCTCTCTTGTGGGGTGGCTGTAGCTCAGCAGGTCACCTATTGATCAGAAGTTTGATGGTTCAATTCCTTATTCCTGTCTGCTCCGGGCTACGTGCCAAAGTATCCTTGGGCAATATACTGAACCCCAAGTTATAAATGTGTGTGAATGTTAGACAATAAATATTAAGCTTACTTATATATGGAATTACTTGTATGAATGGGTGTGATTGGGTTTCCTTTTTAGACAGATGGCTACATGCGTCCTTGAATGTACACACTGAAAAAAACAAATATTTTCACATTCATTTTCAATATTTGGTAATTACTAGGTAAATATTAGCCTCTAAAGTATATAAAATTCCAAGAGTGGCTCTGTACATGTTTAATGAGGAGGTAAATGGAAGCAACTTGTTGAAGCAGCTTTTGATTGAGCAACAATCAGTGTCAACTTGACTTTGTCTATTTGGAAGAAAAAATTTTTTATAAAAATAAAGCAGGGCAATTAAGTCTGAATTTAAAAATCTAAATGACTCTGGGGGGATCCAGAAGGAACAGATGTGCCTAAATAAAATAAAATCTGTTCTCAGTATGAAGCACAATCTGGCCAAATGAGAGAACAAGTTGAGCAGTCTAGATAACTGGCAATAGGAATAAGCAATTAAACCTGGCAATGATCTCTTTAAACCTTTACAAGTTGTGTCCCTCTGTCTTAAAAGCTGTCTGTCTCTGGACGTTTTTGTGTATTTTTTTAATATCATTTTTATTATTTTATTTATTGTTTTTTTTTTAATTCCTTTATTCACTCCTGTTCTGCTCTTTATCCAAATGTCTTCCTGTTGATTGCTGTTTGGAGGCTATGCCCTTTTTAAGAGAACTCACTGATGTTGTGATGAAGACATGAGGTTTCATAAATGTTGCCTTTAAGATCACACATGTCCCTTTTCTTATGTACAAAGCAGTTTATTGCAAACTATCCTCATTTTCAGCTGTGTGCTTGTGGAAATGGTAACTAGATCGATTCTGATATGGTGCTTTTCTACTCCAAGCGCATTATACAGCACATCTCATTCACACCAACATTTGTGCAAGCACTTCTATCAAACATTCACACACACAATCACAATCTGAAGCAAGAAGATGCTTTTCCAAAGAAACAATGTGACAGCTCATAAAAATTAAAGCGCCCATTATTGACATTTATTTATGGTGTTGACATCACCATGTCAACACCATAAATGATCATCATCTGCCTGATGTTTGACAGCTTTTCATACTGGATGTCCCACAGTTGTATTCTTCCCTTAATCTCCACAGCAAAGCCCTCAACAAGATGTTTGCGTATAACCACAAACAGTCAGAGTGGCGGGAGCTGGCAGCCATGAAAACGCCCAGAGCCATGTTCGGAGCAGTCATCCACAATGGCAAAATCATAGTGGTTGGTGGAGTCAACGAGGAGGGCCTCACCAGCACGTGTGAAGCCTTTGACTTTGCAACGAACAAGTATGAATCTGTTTGCAACTTTCATTTTAACTGAGTGCATTCATTTTGCATTTTGCAAATATTTGCATGACTTGTTTTGTTTCCTTTTTTTTTTTTTTTAAATACAACCCCCAAAGCACTGCATATACACTCACTGGTCAGTTTATTAGGTACACCCGTTCAACAGCTTGTTAATGCATATATCTATTCAGCCAATCACATGGCCACATGGCAGCAACTCAATGTATTTAGGCATGCTGATATGTTAAATTCAGCCTCTTGAAATTCAAACTGAGCATCAGAATGGAGATGAAAGGGGATTTGAGTGAACATGGCATGATCGTTGGTGCCAGATTGGCTGGTCTGAGTAGTTTAGAAACTGCAGATCAACTAAAAGTCTCACACACAGCCACCTCGAGGGCTTTATGGAGAATGGTCCTAAAAAGTGTCCTGTGAGAGGCAGTTCTGTGGGTGAAAATGCCTTGTTGATATCAGAGCTAGAGAATCTGTGAATAGGGGTATGCAGTTTGGTACTGCAAGGTGTTGTTAATAAAGTGGCCAATGAGTATATAAGACAGCAATATGAAAAGAGTCTTTTCAAAGCCTGTTTCAATTTCATAATGGCATTTTTCATAATGTGATGTTTTTATCATATATCACATTCATCTCACATGCCCCAGTACTCCCTGTCAGCTCGCTAGACTGCTAGCTAGCCAAATAACCAATTCTTTTAGTCATTGATCTGGGTCATTTATTTGTTAATAATTAACGACATTTTCCATTCTTAAAAAAAAAAACTCTGTTAGTTTTAGTTCTCTGCCCAAGAAAAAACAAAGAAAAAAGTGAAAGCTCAGACTTATTCCCAACCTTCTCCTAATGTTGTATCTCTGCAGGTGGGAGCCCTTCACAGAGTTTCCTCAGGAGAGAAGCTCTGTCAACCTAGTGAGCAATGGTGGCTCCCTTTACGCTGTGGGTGGCTTTGCTATGGTTCAGATGGAGAACAAGGAGGTGGCTCCCACGGAGGTCACTGATGTCTGGCAGTAAGTCTTAAGTTATGGGAGCCAGATTTACAGACTTTTTTTATGTTGTCGTTTTGCTTGTGTGGAAAAATGACTCAACTCTCACACTTGTTAGGTATGAGGACGACAAGAAGCAGTGGAGCGGTATGCTGAGGGAGATGCGTTACGCCGCTGGTTCCTCCTGTGTTTCCATGCGCCTCAATGTTTCAAGGATGCCTAAACTGTAGACACAACCATTTTTTTCTTTCTTAGCCCCCTGGCATCAACACCTTCTGACACCCTCTTGTCCTCAGGCGAGCTGCCCCCAGGGTACCTAATCCTCTCTACTCAGATTTCTCTGCGTCAAGTTGATCTTTGACATTAATTTTTCTCTGAACAAAGCAGATTTTTATCTCTACAATAAAAACTTACTTCTGCTGCCGCTTCAAAGACTGCACCATCCCGACAGTGTGATTTCTAAAACTCTGTTTACATCATTTCTAGCTTCCCTTTTGTAAAATAAACATTTGTAAACTTCTTTTGCTGCTTCTAACTGTTTGTATGATCTCTAAGACTGACATCACAGAGAACATCAGCGTGTCCAGGGCAGCCAGGGGAGAGAAGACGAAGATTTGTAGATGCTTTGTACTTTGAGGTAAACAAGGAAATGAAACTGGCGTAGCGGCATGTGTAGCCTTGACACTCAGAGTAATAACCTTTAAACAGAGGACAAATATTCATGTACGTGTCAACATGACAGTGGTCAACTACACTGGACACTCAAGTGATAACAGCAGTCAAACATAATGTGAAAATTGGCATATTTTTACAGCTTACCCAAACAATGAATGAGATATATTCAAACGTTTTTATACTTACATTGTAAAGAGTGGCACAAGAGAGAAATTGCACAAGGTTTAAATCAATATTTCAGTGTGGCCTGCAGCTGATGACTACATGAGGTTGGAAAATGTGTAAACACAGTTGCAATCATTACTGCTTAAAATTAATAATCAACAAAGACAAGCGACTTATTTTAAGTGCTGAACTCCAGTGCTGTGAAAAAGTATTTGCCCGTTTACTGATTTTTTTTCCTTTTTATTTTGTCAGGCTTACATTTTCCAGATCATCAGAAATATTAGACAAAGATAACCCGAGTAAATATAAAATACAGTTATTAAGGTCAAAGGATTTCAATCAGATTTAAGCCCAGAGTTTGACTAGGCCACTGCAAAACCTTCATTTTCTTTTGAGCCATTCAGAGATGGACTTGTTGGTGTGTTTCTGATCATTGCCCTGCTGTATAACTGAAGTGCACTTGGGCTTCAGGGCATAAACTGATGGCTGAACATTCTCCTTCAGGATTTTCTGGTAGGGAGCAGAATTAATGGTTCCATCAATTAGAGCAAGATGCCAAAGTCCTGACACAACAAAGCAGCCCTGGATCATCACTACCATCGCTGGAACCTTGTACTGATTTACTGATGTTTCAATCAGTAAATAAATGTACAACTCATTGCATTCAGGCATGTAGACATGGTCAAGACAACTTCTGAAGATTTACTCTAAGTGACTTGGCATGGTTGTTTGTATAGACGGGCTGGTCTGAAAATTTCAGGAAGTGCTTATGTATGTGGATTTTCCCACAGAACCATCTCTAGGGTTTATAGAGAATGGTCTGAAAAAGAGAAAATACCCAGTGAGCAGTAGTTCTCTGGCCAAAAATGGATTATTGAGGCCCTGGTGACTCAAATAACCATGCATTATAACCAGTAAGCTTGCAGAAGAGCATCTCTGAATACACAACACAGCAAACCTTGAAGCAGATGGCTACAGCAGCAGAAGACACAGTGGGTGCAACTCCTGCTAGCGGAGGCTATAATTCAATTCCTCTTGTATATATACTGTAGGACAATAGAAGATTAGAAACATGTTTCCCGGGCTGATGAGTCTTGACGTCGCCTACATACAGATGGTAGGGTAAGAACTTGGCATAAATCACATCCTGCCTTGTATCAGGAGTTCAGGCTGCCGATGGTCATTTAATGGTTTGGGGAATATTTTCTTGACACTTTTTGAGCTCTTTAGTATCAACTGAGCATTGTTTAAAAACCACAGCCTACCTGAGTATTGCTGACCATGCTCATCCCTTTATCACCACAGTGTGCCTGACTTTTAAAGGCTGCTTCTAACAGGATAGCGTGCCATGCGATAAAGCTTGATGATCACACTTTTTGGAGTGATCACCTGCCAAAACGTGCCAAAAAGTGAGATAACAAACAAAAGGACAATGAAAAGTGCTAACAGCATTACCGAACACCCCAATGGACACAGCTCAGGTCTCAAAAGATGAGGGCATCGCTGGAAGGAAGGGTCTGAGGAATTCAGTAGTGCAGAGATTATTTTTGGCAGATGGCACCATGGATTATTTTTACCACCTGAAGCAGTGCCATCCTTACACAGTGCACTGTTGACCATTTAATTGCACAGTTGTAGCTAATTAAAGTAACTGACGCTCATCAGCAACTCCCTGACCACAAACGCTTCTCTGAGACAGCACTTTGCCAGCTGCACATGGAGTGTAGCGATGGCTGAAAACAGCTCTTTCATACTTTACTGGCACATCAGATTGAGACAGCACCGCACTTCTTGTGCCTTAAAAAATATATTTATTTATTTGTTGCCTTGGAGCATACAAGTGGACCACAATTGAGCGAATATCTCAGTTTTGTTCTTTGTTTGCATTTGAAGAGAATTAAGTTTTCCGTTGTGTTTGTCTTCTTCTGGAACACTTTTAAGATGTTAGTATACTATGTATACCTATCTTATTTATTTTAAATACAGTTGCATACCGTTCTACAGCACATTTATCATGTTCTACTGACAGAAAATAAATAGAATTTAAACCAAGCTCTTCACTAAGGGGTTAAAGGAAAGTGTTAAGCTTGACAGAAATAATGAATTATTAATAAAATTAGAAAACGTGATACATTTTGTCTGGCCTCCCTCCCCTCACCCCCAACTGGTTGCACAGATGACTGCCCCTCCCTGAGCCTGGCTCTGCTGGAGGTTTCTTCCTGTTAAAGGGGCGTTTTTCCTTCCCACTGTCGCCAAGTGCTGCTCATAGGGGGGTCGTTTTGATTGTTGGGTTTTCTCATTATTGTTGGGTCAATAGGAGCATTCCTACCATATTAACAAGCTTAAATAGTAAGCATTGCTTTTGAAGGGATGCTAGCTGGGCCACAGATTTTTTTTGTGACCCTTTTGATTTAGGCTGACTGTTGAACTTGTGTGATTTTATATTAATGTGAAATAAATGCTTTAAAGTAAAATTATATAATAGATGCGAGGTTTGAACTAGAATAACAAGGTAACAGACTTTTATAACTACAGTGGTGTGAAAAAGTGTTTGCCCCCTTCCTCATTTCCTGTTTTTTTGCATGTTTGTCACACTTAATTGTTTTGGAACATCAAACCAATTTAAACAATAGTCAAGGACAACACAAGTAAACACAAAATGCAAGTTGTAAATGAAGGTGTTTATTAGTAAAGTTGAAAAAAAATCCAAACCATCATGGCCCTGTGTGAAAAAGTGATTGCCCCCCTTGTTAAAACATACTATAACTGTGGTTTGTCACACCTGAGTTCAATTTCCCTAGCCACACCCAGGCCTGATTATTGCCACACCTGTTCCCAATCAAGACATCACTTAAATAGGAG
>VUQK01026083.1:0-11878 GCA_015106715.1 Bujurquina vittata
AAGTGTGAGGAATACTTCTTTGTTGCCCATCACTATGATGTAATTTCTTTTGTTAAAAAGCTCTTCCATTATTTTATCTTTTTGAAGGTTCCGTTTCCTCATAAAATGCCAAACTGAACAAAAGTTGAGGTGTAGATGGTGAGAATTTATTAAAAATAACAAACGTACATGGTACAACAGAACAGAAAACAGAAAATTTTATATACATTTCTATTAATAAAAAAACCCTGACATACAAAACATTGATAGCAGCAGATTTTCTTTTTTTAAACAATGTGGTAAGCTCCACATGTTGCCTCTAAAGTGCTCCATTACAGACACAGAAATTCCAAGTTCTCACACCTTCTAGCAGCCAGCATCAGGCATGCGACAGGCAGTAAGGTGCGCACGGCTACATCAACTACATTCACACTGGAGAAAGCTTCACTGCAGTTTTGGCCTGCTGCAACAGGCTTCGGCTTTATCAAGGGAAGAGCGAGAACAAACGATCTCCAAAACAAGACTCATTGTTTTTATTAAAGTGATCAGTTAAAAGGTCTGTGAGCCTTGGTGTTTCACTTCCTGTCAGTCTTGGCAGATTGTGAGGCTGACTGATCGGTCCATTTGCTTTCCAATTGTCCTGGAGGTTCTGGAGTTGGACTGCACAATGGAACAGGATCCTGTTAATGGATAAAACTTTCGCCTCCATCACTGCTCTGGCCAGCTGGGCTTTTTTCTATAGGCGACGGCAGTCGGTGCTTTATGTGCTCGTTTGTCGACTTTGATATGGTTGTTTGGAGTTTTTTTTTCTACACAAAAGACGCACGCACTTTAATTATATTATGATTTTCATAACAAAACACATCAGCTGGATTTTGAAGTTACTGGTGCATACAGACATCAAAATATGCAGCAAAAATGCATTTTTTTTTTCCTATTCATAGTTTTCTAGATGTGTGTGATTCCATTTCCTATAGGGTCAAATGAGCTAAAATAAAAACAATCAAACCAACTAACAACAAGAACAAAAACAAAAAAATATAGGTAGTAATGTATTCATAACATTTGTAAAACTTACAAAGCCCCTTTTAAAGAACAGAGAAGCAGTTTATGCGGTAGTGAAGGCCACTCATCTCAATAATTCATATATTGTTTCTGTCACAGAGCACTTCAGTCAATATCTGTCTGACCTTTCCTGAAACTGGATTAACTCATGGTTTTCTTTTTTTTACTGCAGTGATAATATTGTCTTTCCTCACAGACAACAATAAACAGGACTAAACCGAAATAGAAAGTAAAACAAATTTTATATGCACTACATTGTCCTAGAATAAAAACAATCCTGTGGAACATGTTACAGTTTGGGTCAAAGTCAGCAGCCTTTTTATTATCTATGGTGAAGTCGCTGATGTGGCTCCCCGGCTCAGAGTGTTTCTTCTGGTTTTCTGTCTTCTCCTTTAAATTCCTTGAAATCAAGGCTGAAAACACACCTGTTTAAAGCTGCTTTTGATCAGTAGGTCGCAAGCAAATCCAGATGAAAGCTGCTCTAAACAAAATATCTCATTACACACTCCCTATGATTATCACGTGTAACTGCTTGATTATTTCTATGATTATGTGTGATGATTTGATGATTTGTTGTGTACTAAATTGATGTTTTAATGCTTTCCATGATTTTAATGCACATCTGTTCGACTGTCTTATGACGTAAAGTACTTTGAATTGCCTTGCCGCTGAAATGTGCTATACAAATAAATTTTTACTTATTTACTTACTTACTTACTTCTCAGGCGTGCCACCATGTTCAGAAAAGACTGGAGTGCATTAAAGAAGATGCTTTTCATTTCAGTGCTATTGCAGCAGCTGGTAAAGTGCGACTCACATCATTTTGATATGTGTGTCACTAGCATGATAATAATAATTTTTAAAAAATCAACAATAATATATATATATATATATATATGTGTGTGTGTGTGTGTGTGTTTCTGCTTTTGTTTTTAATTTTGTCAGTTTTGGTCCTCCATATAGTATTGCAAGCAGGCCTCAAATGTTAATGATTATCCTCCTGCTGGCCTTGTATCTTATCTCAGCCGTTTCATTTAGCATTGAGGCTTCACACAACAGCAGTTCGGAGGCAATGTCCACTTGCCAGCGCAACGGGCCTGAATTATTTCCACTTCACTATGGACATTTTCTACTGATACGTTCCAGTTAAAAGGCAGATAATGATGGCTGTTTCTCAGGTTTATAGGTTTCTGTGGTCTCTGGGCACAGCTTTTGTGATTTTACCACACTTAAATCTGGCATTATTGTCTGACTACAAGATCTGTGGAGACTCTGAATGTCAAAGTAAGTCCAAAATCTCGTGCTAGCTCCTTAAATTAATTTAAAATCAAAGCTCTGTTTCTGAAGATGATCATAATGATGATGATGATGATGATGATCACCTCACCTCTGTGTTTCTTTGCTGTTGTGTGTAGGCCCAATGAGCAGAGTGCAGACCATAAGGGACTACCATGGGAAGGACTGCCGTTTCCTGAGCTTCGGGCAAGGAGACACCATCTTTGTTTACCACAAACTGACTGGAAAGAGGGACGACCTGTGGGCAGGCAGTGTATGTCTCATATCTCCGCCTACTCTCTTTGCTTCCTTAAGCCTTCATTCATGCCAAGTTCTTGCCCAGATACAAACAGATGGGTGACAAAATAAAGTAAAAACATGCCCTTGACCCCTGCACTGTAATGCTAGGGGGCAGTTTGCTGCCAGTTTTCTCCCCTAGGAGGAAAGGCTAACTGCAAATCACTGTGATCACCTTTATCCTTTGAGTGATGGGAGTGGTCTCCTTCAGAGTAACAGTGCCCCCATTGTCTGTGCAAAGGAAGACTGAATGATTTGATTAGTGTAAAAATTATGTTCGCAGTCATCGGACAGTTTTATCTATTATGACTGACTGAATTATCTAATTATCTATTATGACAACTATTACACAGGTGTATAAAACCAAGCACCTGTGTATAAAGCCAAGCAGGCATGCAGCCTGCTTGGCTGCTCTCAGGAGCTCCGTGAATTCCAGTGTAGTACCGTGATAGGATACCAGAAATTTCCTCAATACTAAATATTCCACAATCAACTGTTAGTGGTATTACAACAAAGTGGAAGCAATTGGGAACGACAGCAACTCAGCCATAAAGTGGTAGGCCATGTAAAGTCACACAGTGGGGTCAACGGATGCTGAGGTGCATCGAGTCAATCGCTACAGACCTCCAAAATTCACGTGGCCTTCAGATTAGCTCAAGAACAGTGTGTAGAGAGCTTCATGGAATGGGTTTCCATGGCAGCTGCATCCAGGCCTTACATCAGCAAGTGCAATGCAAAGTGTTGGATGCAGTGGTGTAAAGCACCCATAAACATTCCTAAACTTTCTGGAAAGCCTTCCCAGAAGAAGTTGAAGTTGTTTTTGCAGCAAAGGATGGGATGACATCATATTAAACTATATGGATTAAGAATTTGTTCATATTAAAGTTAATGTATGTGTGAAGGCAGATGAGCAAATGCTTTTGGCAATATAGTGTACATTTAAAAATAAGCTTTTACAATCATTTTATGCTTTTTCAAATATGTACATTTGTGTTATGGAATCATCACAGTTGCTTTGTTTCCTTTTTATTTCAGATTGACAAACAGTTTGGCTATTTCCCAAAGGATGCAGTGCAAGAAGAACAGGTTTATACCACTATGGAGAAAGTAGTGGAAACACAGGTAATTATTATCAGTTGCAAAAACAAACTTTACTCAAAGTATAAAAGGTTATTGTTATTTTTTTTTTCTTTCCTTACGCCCTTTAAGAACTCCATTCTCCCCTTTTCCAGAACTCTGATTTCTTCTGCATGGATGAGTTTGACTCCACTTATCTGGATATAGATGATGATAATATTGATCAGAAAATCCAAATCCAGGAGCCAGAAACAGCCCACATTACCCAAAACACTGATGACATGAATGCTGAAAGTCATTTGACACCCTCAGATTCCCCAGTTTCAGCACAGAAAGCAGAAGAGGATCAGACCAAAAATGTTGGTGGTTCTGCAGCTGAGTCTCACGAGGAAGCACGCGAGACTCCTGTGACTCCTAACCGACAAGGTGGGTCTCACTCTTCCTGGCTTGGTTCTTCAGTGACAGGATGGTTAGGTCTGGGTAAAGAGGAGCAACCTGGGAGTGTGGCCGAAGGACAGATGGAAGATGAGAGGAAAGAGACCCAGGCGGAAACTTCGCTCACATCCTCTGTCACGGGATGGCTGGGCTTCGGAGGAAATGGAAAGCCTGACAAAATCAGAGAAGGAACAGCTGATTCATTAACTTCAACCATGACAGGTTGGCTCGGCTTTGGAGGTGGAAGCCAAAAAGAGACGGCTGAGGAACGAGAAACAGATGAAGAAAAAGAACCCAAAGAGAAATTCAGGAGCAGGAGGATGTCCTTGGACCTTGAAGGCAGCCAGTTGCATGAAGAAGAGAAGAAAGAGATGGGGACTTTAGGTTGGTTGGGGAATGGCCTTACAAGCACACTGGGGTTTGGTCTGACCGCTGAGGAGTCAGGACATGAGAAGGAGGAGAAGGTGCCGGCTAATTCCTGGTTAAATCTGGAGATTGGGGGCATTCTAGGCTTCAGGAAAGATAACTTTGGAGATGACGGAAGTGAAGAAAGTGGGTCTAAGGAGGCAGAAAAGGTCATAACCTTAAAAGAACCAACAGGATCACAGACTGTGGATAACAGTCAATCAAAGGAGGAAATTATTGAGACTAGCAATGAATCAAAGGAGGTGGAAGAACTGTCAAAAGACAGAAATCTCCCATCCACAGATGGAGTTTATGGTCATGAAAGCAACACTGATACTTCAGACAGTGGGATGACAGGTGGTTTCCAGGAAGAGGTTGAACCCACAGTTGACCACGATATTTCTCCTCATAAGAAGTTTGAGGAAGAATCCCAGGCTGGAACACCCTCCAGCTTTTTCAAAACTGGTGATAAAGAGGACAAAGATGATGATGACAATACAGAGAAAAGCAAAATAAATGAGGAGAGATCAGCAGAAATGAAGAGCGAAGATTCCATGATTCCCAGACGAATAGAAAATGAGCCCATGGATAACAACAGGGAAGCAATGAAAAGTGGTATTGATGAGGATTTTGGAAAATCATCTGGCAGCATTTTGGCCCCTGACCACATTTCTGTGGATATGAAGTCCACGCCGATCATGGAAGGTGAAAAAAATCAGATGACGAACAAGAAAGCAGAGAGTGTGGAGGAGCAAGGGGCAGAAATCACAAATCAAGCTGATAACACAAAAGAATCCGCAGATACTGCTGTTACAACCACGGCGGGTGACGATAACGAAGGAGTAGTGAGTAATAAAGGTACAGAGTTAGCTGAAATTTACACTGCTCGGGCTGAAGAGCTGAGCGACGATGCAGAAGACAGCAGCAGAGAGAGCCAGCTTTACTTACCGTCGTCTGTGGGGAAAAAGGATCCAGTTCCAGCTGAGGATGACGGTTTTACTCCTTACAATGCCGAAACAAATGATGGAAATTCAGATACACTGTCTCTGTTTAATAATAGCACAGGAACAGAGACGGTTCATGGAGAGTTAGGACAGGGGGAAGAAACTCTCAGCTCTCAGGCATTTGATAGAAACACTGAAAACATTTCAAAGGACGACAGAGGAACGAGTGCACCGAGCACAAATCAAACCTCTGCGTCTCCACTGATGGAGTACATTGACACTCAAAGTGACAGTGATGATGGCAAGCTAAAGGAAAGTTTTAAAGACAGCATAAATGGCATAAACAAGGTCCAGCAGGTTCAAACTGCAAAAGAGGCGTCAGGCACTGAAGAAGAAAGTTTGAATAAAAGTGACCCAAAGGTAGCCATCAGCTCTGAAGTAGAGACTGAAAAAGAGGAGGAATTAAAGGATGGGGGGAATCAGGAAGTGACAAAGGTTAATGAAAATGAGGGCCTGGGGGATTTAAAGGAGGTGAAAGAGCTAAAGGAAGAAGAGAAGGACATGAATGAGGCAGAAGTCGAGAGTTCGCAGAGGGAGCTGCAAGAGCTGAAGGAAGATAAGAAACAGCTTAAGACAAAGGAGTCACCAGAGGAGGAAAAAGAAGTCAAAGTGGAGGAGTTAACAGAAGAGCAACTGGAGGATGTAGAAGAAAAGGAGAAGAAAGGTGAAGAAACAATGCTGCACTCATCTCATTATGAAGCAGAGATTCTCAATGGCACGAACACACAAGAGAGCGAAAGCCATGACAAAGATACAGAAGGTGAGAACAGCTCAGGATCACCATTCACTGAAATAGTCACAGAGCCTGAAAGCCACCAAGATGTAGAAGAAAGAAGGGAGGATGGAGAGAAAAAACAAGAGGCGGTGGAAGAGCTAAAGTTTGGCAAGATGGAGGGGGAGGAGGATAAAGAAATGGATCAGGAGAAGCGTGAGATGGGTGACAACTTTAAATGTTCAAATGAGCCTTGCCCTCAAGTACCCAAAGAAAATGTTAGTGGTGGTTTAGAGGAAGGAGCCAGTTCAGCAGGGGAAGGAGCGGTACAGGCAGAAAAGCAAAAGGATCAAAAAGACCCACCAGGAGAGAGGCAGATGATGGAGTCAGATGAAAAAACAGCAAATAACCCTTCAGATGACGCAGAAAGCACTCACGTGCTGAGTCAGAGTCATAAAACTGAACCGGAAGACACTGAAAGTAGCAGCAAAGCAGCACAACCGTTAAACTCTGATCAACAAATGCACACAGAGAAGGCTGCAGTTGTAGAAGAGGATGGGAACAGTGATAGAAAAAGGAGTGAAAATGGTAGTGAAGCCCGGAGCGAGGGAGGATGGGAACCTTCAACTCCACATCGTGACCCTGCCGATAGTCAGGCTGTGACATCTGAACAAACTGCTCATCGTGTGACTGATGAAGGTTCCCCACCTCCCTCAGATCAGAGTGGGGGGACAGCAGAGAGTAAAACTAGAGGAGCTTTAGGTCTTTTCAAAAACCCATTCGGCTTTTTCAGCCAGACACCTACCACTGAATCTGACGGCTCCACTGAACCAGCCAAGAGTTTGAGTACCAGTCCAGGTGAGGCGTTGCTACTGCAAGACTCTTTAACTCCTGAACCCGATTCCACTACTCGCCAGGTCGGCGATGTTCGCACAGACTCCCCCACTGTTGCAGACCAGCCTCAGCTTCATGCTTCCTCTGCTGAAACCCATTCCCTCCAAACAAGAACCCTCTCCAAACATTACAAAAACCTTCTTGCCCACATGAATGCAGATGAGACAACTATTTTGCTGGAGCTTTTTGGGCGGCACAAGCTGCAGTTTTTGGATTATATTTTATCCAGTTCAGACAATGTGTCTGACAAACCTGATGATGAGGATGAATCTATATTGTCGGATATAGAAAGACTTCTGGATCACCACAGGGAGACAGCGATTGCTCTTAGCCTGAGGCCCACAGATGCACCACAGCAGGACAAAGAAAAGACCCGAACACATGGCGCACTCCAGAAGCTGGAAACACTGCTGGGAAGAGTGAGACAGGCTTTCAACAGAAGACTGTCCGACAACCGTAACCATCAAGGTATTTTTTTTGTTAACGTTGCCTCCACCATCATGGCCAATCATCACATTTAATTACAACTTTTAAATTGAGGCATGGTTTTGAATTGCATTTGTACATGTGTTTCCCTGTCAAATGCAGCTGAGGCCAGCTGTGTTGGCCTGTCTTGTTCAAATCATAGCAAAAATAAGGACTTGAGCACTGAGGAAGAGTCGAGGAAGACACAAGATCCATCTGTATCCCAGGATGCCACCATCCGGATAGATGATTGCATGACAATGCAAAAAGACAACAGCCAAGTGGCTGATAGCATAGGAAAAGATGTGATAAGAGCAGAAAAACAGAGCAGAAGTAGTGAAGAAGAAGCATCTGTTCATGTTCAGCCACCATCACCGGAGATGTTGAAAGGTATGGATGACCCAGGTATCCATTAATCAAGAAGGGTTAAGAAATTATTAAAAATACTAAGCAAATGCTACTCAACCTACTCCATCGTCATCCTCACAGCACACAACCTCAGAACCGGGATTGCCAAAACACAATTTTTTACACTAACGTGTGAATGAATAAGAATATAAAAAGAATATAAGAAAATGTGGAAAAGCTGTATTTTAAACAGCAATATATGTGTTACTCTAACTGCAGGAGTAATGAAGCAAGTTACGGACTTCATTTATCAAATGGCCGAAGACTCCGCCACACATGTTCATGCAGTGAAGGAGCTCCTCATATGGGTGTCTGTACAGGTATGATCTGCGGGTTTCTGAGGATTTAGAATCTGCAGAAACAGAATCTAATTTGTCATTTGATATCCAAATAAACAGTTTTGCTTTAATCTACAGAGATCAATGTTCTGTATTTGAGAGGAATTCTTGCCAGAGATTAAGCCAAATGACAATGACTGAGGTCAAAGCAGGGTGTGTGTTGTTTACTCAGAAACTTTCCGGATCCAGTCTTAGCATGCTTTGTCAGATAGCATTTGATTTATAGTTAGCTGTCGCCTTGATCATGTGTGTACAGGGCACTTTGGGGTCCTACTGGGTGCACCATATTCACCATAGCTTGGGACATCACGTATAGAATCAACCAAGCTTCCCCCTGCAACATTTTACCTTCATACTATGAATGTTTTCCGAGTTACAAGCCTACAAAATTTTACAACCACTCCAAATGTCACAGTCTAATTCAAAATCTACTTTTGACTGACCTTTTGATATGATCTGTAGAAAATAATTTTCTAATGTAGTTGTGTTTTAACTCTCGCAGTGGAAGTGGAAGCTCTGAGGATCCAACTTTGACCCACCCTTTGAGAGTGTAATATGAAAAACTGTAGCTAAAAAAATATTCATAGTATGAAGGTAAAGATTTGCATGCCTTCATTAAAGTTTTTGTACAAAAAATATTAGGTGGGACGCAGTGGAAAAATTACCCTCTGCTCTATCAGTGAGGCATAGTGTGGTGCCTAGTTCTTTAAGACATTGCACTGGTGATATGTTGATCTGACTCTCCCTCTGGCATTTAACTTTACATACTTCTCAGCTGTCAAGCTGGCTAGCTTCCTTAAACATTACTCACCATTTGTGACAGTGACGCTCTGGGCCAGCACACCTGTAAAGGCAAACTGGCTGGCAGGTTTTGAAAGGTGAAAGTAAGTCTGTGGTTTCAGATGGATGAAAATGAGGCCAGATTGGTGAGTATAAAGTTCAGAAAGCCTGGATTAATGTTAGCACTCAGACTGTCTTAACTCATGGAAAAGACTAAAAAAATATAGTAAATGTTTCAGAAATGTTATGTATTTTTATGACGTCTTCTTAAATATCTCATTAATTCATATTTCCATAAGTAGGTCATTGTCTGTCTCCTTTTCAGATGGAAAGTATTTACCTTCACCTGTGTCCTAATTTGTTATTGGCCCAAAGCTGAGCATGCGACACGTGGACAAACACCTCTTGGGTGCAAATGTGTTACCTTTATTTAAATGAAATTATTGAGCATAATAAACATTGTACAGGTTTCATTTTGATGACACCTGTTTCTCCTGGTGTCACTTTGAAAGCGCTCCGATGTGGCAGTGTGGCGTCTTACAATTGGTGACGTTACGACTAAACCATTTACACACGAGGGGGTGTACGGTCATCTGTGTGACCCTATGAGGCCTCAAAACAACGTGCATGTGTTGCATTATATTAAACATGTTATATATACTTTTTTGTAGGATTCCAGCCTATATGTAATGTTTACAATTTGTACGGGGAGCTTACAGTGAGTATTTAATTTTGCCACTCCTCCCTACGACGTGCAGTAGGACGTGGTGTACTCCTAATCGTCGGTGTTGTGGATAGGATGTGAAACCACCGCTGACCCGCTTCACGGCTTTAGTTACTTTACGGTGTAAATAAAATATATTTTTTAACCTTAAATCTAAGCTAAATGAAATAAGTCGGACATGGCAGAGAATCCGGCGAGCGACCAGTTGGCCAGCAAAGCGGCCGACTTCCAGGCGACGGCGGAGGCTTACTACAGTATCGCCGTGGAGAAAGTGAAGGATGTATGTTATGTGGCAGGTTTCGTTAGCATTTCCCAATTAGCCGAGATAATGTAACGGGCTGTCATGTAGCCGTCATGGTTTTTAATTTCCTGGTAGTAGCTAAATCTTTCGCTGTTGCGTTGTCTCAATTTAAAGAGCGCATGACCAGCTGTCAGGACTATTTCGAAGTTTTATATTGTATTTTCGAAGGTGTTTAATTGGTCAAAGAGTTAGCTGGTTTAGTTAGCCGGCTAATTGTCTTTTTCTGCTTTATTGCTGCTTCTGATTTTTAGGCAAAAAATGTCATATTTTTCACCTTTGTCCGTAGTAGAATAATATAATTAACATTACGTCCTATATTCCGTGGTTAAAAACCTGTACACCTATCTGCTGAAGCACCAGCTGTTTAGAAGTATCTTCTTTACTGGTCAGTATTCTGATTAATCTGGTTAGTAAGGTTAATGCTTACATTACATATGCTGGTTGGAAATGGGGTGGGTAGCATTTTTCTCAGAGGACCAGTCTTGCTGGGATACAGTAAATGAAGTTCTACTAACTGGACAACTGAATAGAAATATAACACACACAGATACAGTAATCACAGATTGCTTTAAAGTAAGCCCAAGTCCTGGTTCCAAAAAACAATAACCTTGTTGGAAAACGTTGACATTTCTCTGTCAATCTAGTGTACCTTGAATGAATTCAGATACAAATAATGAACAAATACATGGTGAAATTGTAATACCACTGCAGCACAGACCTGTATCACTGAATGAAAATCACCTAATATCTGCTAGTTATAAATATGATTGATATGTGTGTGTGTGTAGCGTGTAGCATTTCCCCACACTATTTTTTTTCTGGAGGGCTGTGTTGGTGATTTATTTTTTTTCATCCATCTGGGACTGTATTGTTATCATTTTACTATCCCTTCCATTTTCTTCCTGTTAAATCAACAGCTTCACTTTTACATTCAGCACTCTCGATGCAGTGTCTGCATCTGCAGCCCCAGTGCCTCTGTCAATCTCCCACGCTCCTCACTCGTGAATAAGACTCTGAGATACGTAAATGCCTCCATCAGGGGCAGCAACTCGTCCCTGACCCAGAGTGGAGTCTTCCCTTTTTTGGATGAGAACCATGGCAATAAACTTGAGTTGCTAACTCTCATGCCAGCTGCTTCACACTCAGCTGCAAACTGCTCCAGTGCAAGGTGGAATCCACCACCTGATGAAACCCAACAGGACCACACCATACACAAAAAGCAGAGATGAGATTCTGAGGCCACCAAGGTGAAATCTTTTTGCCTTTTGGTTACACCTAGAAATTCTTTCCATAAAAATTATGAACAGAATCGTGACTTAGGGCAGCACCCACAGGAACTGAGTCCGACTTACTGCTGGCAATGTGGCCTAAGCTCTCGCTGCAGTCGTACAGCGTAACGACAGGCCAAACCCCACATTATTCCCGCAGCACCCCACACAGGATACCCAGAGGGACATGGTCGAATGCCTTCTCCAGGTCCACAAAGCACACGGAGACTGCATGGGCAAACTGTCACACACTCTTGAATATCCTCTCCTCTCTCACGAGGATAAACAGCTGGTACAGCATTCCGTGACCAGAACGTAAACGGTATTGTTCCTCTTGAATCTGAGGTTTGACTAACGGATGAACTCTCCTTTCCAGCACCCTGGCACAGAGCTTGTCACTGTTTTTCAGTTAACTCTGAAGCTGGAACTTCTTGTGTTTCAGAGGAATGAT
>VUQK01026083.1:11898-23971 GCA_015106715.1 Bujurquina vittata
TTAATTTTTGTTTGACACACTCAAACTCCTGGTCAGCTCTCAGGGAAGCAGGCACTATTACCAGCTGCATTTCTAGACAGAGTTAGTCAATGTGTGATGACCCACTCTACCTCTGCCTTCCTTTCTGTCTGTGTGACAGTTCTTTTATTCAGGCTCTGGAGAGGAGGTGGGGCATGTTTCTAATCAGCAATACTTGAAACACCTGGGCCCAGTCTGCCAGAGCTCATCAAAAGCGCTTAGAGCTCAGTTGCTGGTGTGGCTCTGAGTTGTGTTTTGGTTTGATTTCTTGTACTAAACAATATTGCATACACCATTTCTTCACTCGTGCACTCTTACACTGCTATCAATACTTTCTACATACACCATGGTTTAAGGTTCTTTCTTTCTTTAAACAGTGCTTTATTTGTGTCTCCCTTTTTGTCATGGTTATTCAGCCTCGTATGTGACAATGAGAAGCTCACGAAAGACAGCTAATACTTGTTCCATTATTAATTGGCACAAATTGATGATTTACTAATTTATTAAAGTGTGGGTGTGCCTCCTTATATGTCCACACCAGTTTTGGCTGCTGGGCTGTATTTTGCCCATGTGGGCTAGACATTGTTTTTTGTTTTTTTGTGATCAAATTTTTATTGCCTTTTACAAAAACATGTAAGCAGTAATATCAGTACAATTAAAGATAGATAAAAGGAAACCACAAAAAAACAAGAACGACCAGAGAGTAAAGGATAAGGGGGCACTCAATACAGTAACGACCTAAGATTCTCCACTACTTGGGCCCAAAGTTTAACTGCCTCTTCTTTAGCTCCATGGATTCGTGCTGTGGACAGTTTGAGATAACCAGCATGCATCTAAATGAGCAGCCATTGCTGCTGAATGAGCAAGTGAAGTTTCCACCTTGTGGCAAACAGTTTTTTAGCAGCTGTCAAACCACGTTTGACCACGTAAAAACATGTTTATGAGCCTTATGCAGTTTTAATTGATGTATATCATTTACAATTAAAACAAATGGCGAAGTGGGACAGAAATATGTAATAAAGTAGACAGAACGTCCTTGACCAACCTCCATTCCAGAGCACTCCCATACCATAGGTTAGACATTGTTTGAGGGACAGACATACCGCTCTAAGACATTAAGCCCTATGACCTTTAGGATCAGTAGTGCATCAAGTTTTTTTGTTCTCAGACTCTCAGATCCCATTTTAAAAAAAAAAAAACCTACACACAAGTCCTAAGAGGAATTGTTCATTATTTTCTCTGTTCAGGTTGTATCGTCTCTGCCTGATGACATAAGACCTGGGCCGGACCTGTATGGCGTACCATGGGAACCTGTCATTGTCTCCGGCCTGGTGGGGCTGGTGACACTGCTGCTGTTCACCTGTAGATGTTACAGCTCTGTGAGTACACAGTCATGCATATTCACATCCACATCAGAAGTATTTTTTTTTCCTTGTGTGGTTCAAATAGAGTTCACACTTATCAAATCATTAGTCCCTTCACTGACTACTTTTTCATGGTTGTTTTCTGTTTATTTCCTCCTAGATGAAAAGCAGAATGTACCGAAGTAAGTTTTTAACTTCCTCTTCCTGAATGTCATTTTATGAACATTTTCACTGAGATTATGTTCTCTCTGATCTCTGGATGTTTACACATAAACCAAGATATTTTTTTAAAAAAATTGACAGAAAAGTATTATGAATGTGTCTTGCTGTTTGTTCAGGCAAAGAGCGGCGGATGGCAGAACAGGTTACACAGCTGCTGGATGAGAAGTGTAAAGTCCTCGAGAGTCTCAGTCAGTGTCAACAAGAGGTTAGTTAGTTGTACCAGTGTTGATTGACTGCTGTCCAGAAACAGCCAGTCTCACACACGAGAGGTCAAATTTAGATGGCTTTAAAATTATCTGGATTGCAAGCTAAGATCCGGAAAGCCGAGAGGTTTTCTTTACAGAGTATTTGCAGATGATTAGAAACATAAGTCTTCATGAAAATCCATTTGCTATGGATGTCACAAGTACTGAGAGATTTATTCATCTGCAGTATGACGACCTAGAGAGTTCACTGCGGGACAACGGTGTCTTGGCTCAGACTCAGAAGACAGAACAGCTGGAGGTAAGGCAGAGAAATGTGTGAAAATTATGAGTTTTATATTAAGCCCTGAGATCCATATTCGACGTAAAGAAAAACTTCTTGAATGTGGCTTAAACAGTCCTTATGTCTGGTACACTGCTAGACTCCTATGAGCCCCATCTATGTATGTCTTTATTTATTTATTTTTATATCCTGAAAGTCAGTTGTCAAGGCTTTTCCTACATAGAGGAATTTTTGGTGTCACAATAAAAACGGCCTTCTCCTTTCTAATGCTGTTATAAAATTATTTCTTGAAGCAGTTTGGTTAATTGAGGTTTAATATAGGTAAGCAGAACGGACAGTTTTGGTTGTTCTTCATAAGGTGTCGTTTAAGTCATCGTGTATTCTTAAATGTTTAAAATGGACCTTCCAATTGATAAGCTTCTATATGTCCAGATTTGTTGAAATTATTTTTGAGTGAAGAGCAATATAAAATGATATGTAGCATATTACAAAAATAATAGTAATAATAATAATGATGTACAGTACATGCATTACAGTGCAAGATGCATAGATTTCACCAGAACAGGAAGACAAGAGAATGTTTTGATACAGACCTGCAACACTGATCAAAATATAGAAAATTTGCACAGCTTCACCTCCGATCTGAAATGGAAATAATTTGTCATGTTTTTACAATATAAGCAAATCTTTTCTCTTGTTTTTTCTCTACCCCTTCCTCACTCATCTCTCTCCCAGTTTTGCTCTCACTTGAAGCAGTTTTCTGATCTTTTCGTCTTGTGAACTCCAGGTCCAAGCCAGACAATTGGAGGACACTAAAAGAGAACTGGAGAGGGATCTGGAAGAGATGAAAGATCAACTGGACCAGCAAAGAGAGCTTAGGATGGAACAAGATAGGAGGGTAGGAGCACACGGAGCACACACCAACAGAAATGCTGTGGAAGCGTCCTGAGAGAGAAGCTGTTGGAGTTGATCCTGAATGAACATTGTTTTGGTTTCTCTCTCCAGATAGCAGTCCTAGAGGAGAGCATGAAAACATTTGAAGATGAAACCAAAGACTTTCAGTCACAGGAAGAGCAGGTGCAATATTCCATTACTTTAATTCTCAAGTTTGTACTTACATATGCCTGTCCTCTTCCCTCTGTTAGTGCTTCTTTTTCTCCTCTTCGGTCTTCCTCTAGGCTTCATAATATTTCCGTCTGTCCCTGTCTAGGCACAAACCACTTTGAAAGTGTACAGTATGAACAGTGACAGACTACAGAGGAACCTGGAAACAGCTGGAGAGGAGAACATAGTGCTACAAGAGAGCAATGCTCAGGTAGGCTGGATGGCAGCAAGTTAAAAAGGTTTGCTCTTTTAAACCCCCCCCCCCTTCTCACTCTTTAGCTAAATGGCTGCCCAGGCTTATCTTTCTTTTATCTCTTTTACTTCACAGTTGAGGCAGCAGGTGGAGGGATGGGCAGAGCGAGTGAGTGAATTGGAGGCAGAGATGAAGAGGTGCGAGGTTACTTACAGTGGGATGCTGCAAGATGTGGCCACCAAGGATGAACGCATAATGGTATGGCTTGTTCAAGCATTAATTCTAAGGTTTGATCAGTTGGTTCTGTGAAGCGGCCCATAAAAATATAAAGTTTAATGTTAAAGTTAGCCAGCCTCCTTTTCAAGGTCATCTTGGAAACATTTGGGTTGCTGCCAGCTGAACTTGTACTTTTATGGAGTTCAGTGGAAGTCCTGTTCAGTGTGCCTCCATGTGAAAACAAACAAGCTGGGTTTATATTTTAGGAATGAAAACAAATTTGCAGGGCGGGTGAGTGAAGATTGTGTTTCTGTCTCCAAAAATTAATGCACAATGGCACAAATCACAGTTCAGGTTATTTACACTGAATGCTCTCCCTTTTACGTCTCAGATAAGGTAAAATACCCCTGGTAAGGTAGAGCCGGGCAATTAATCGGATCTATCTAGAAGTATTAAAACAAGGTTTCGTAGGTGAACCCATATTGGTTATTAGTTTCCTGCAGCTGCCTTTTCCCCAGATTGCTCAGGGTCTCTCACTAGTTGCTTTCAGTATTTGGGACGGGGGCTGTCAGCCTTGGCTTTGTATCGTTAGCCCTGTGGCTGATTTGCTGTCTCTAGACGTCCGAGCCTTAGACTATCTTTGCCGTCATCTGCCCAAAAACTGCTGGGTTGTAATTGACAACCCAACTCATCACCAGGAATTATTCTCCACATAGAAGTCAAGTCAGTTATAAACAGAAGCTGTTTGCTCTCTACTTTTTCATATATTTATGTATTTTTCTCTGTTTTGTCACAAGAGGGCAAGCATTTGGCGAGGGGGGGGGGGATCATGGTCAGATCTCAGAGCACAGAGTGTTAGTGATCATTAAAGGGCTTCCAGGGAGTGATGTAAAAAAGAAGCTGTAAACACAATGGTTCAAAATGTTTTGAGTGAATCCTGACAAATCTTTGTAGGGGTGTAGATTGGGGTCATGTTAACAATCCATTAAATTTTGGGTTACATCCATCAAGGTCTTCAAAGTCAACCTAATGATTTATTGGTTCAAAAAGCCTTAAACTATGATTCTTACAAGTTGTCAACATTCAGAAAGTACCATATAGAGGTTTAAAATATCCTGTCACTTTTGACCTCTGACCTCACTTTCACATCTGCCTTTTGTTTGAAGTTGACCCCAAAATGCATTATAGCTTTAAAGAAAGTATTGTCAGAAGAAAGAGAATGAGCTGCCTAGTTAGTTAGAAATATACTGTAGTCTAATATCCTGTAATAATAAGCTCAAGTTGTTTACAAATCTGTACTTATTATCCATTAATTACTTCTATATAATGTTTGTGAAATCAGACACCTGTAATGCAACCCTTATCTGATTTTTACTGCACTAAAAATGTCTTACAGTATATTTAAAAAGAACAAATAAAACAAAATGAATATATACAAAATACAGTATTTTTCCTAAAAGTAAATAGTCCCTGGGGAGTGAGCTGGCTTGGCGGAGGTTTCCGCTGTCCGAGTGCTTCTTGTTTTTGGTCTGATTCCTCAATGTTTTAATAGAATCCCTTTATATAAGGTATATTATGTTGTAACTATATTAAAATCAGATCAGAAAGGTGGCAAAAGAATAGAAAATATTAAAATGTTTAAGTGTATTTAAGGATGTAATTAAGTGTTAGAAAAACTGAACTCATGTAGTGAAGCGTAAAAAAAGTACTCTCGCACCTGGACCAACTTCATGCAGATATCCTCCAAGAGACCCACCTACAGTGGGGAAAAAAAGTATTTAGTCAGTCACCAATTGTGCCATTTCTCCCACTTAAAAGATGAGAGAGGCCTGTAATTGACATCATAGGTAGACCTCAACTATGAGAGACAAAATGAGAAAAAAAATTCAGAAAATCACATTGTCTGATTTTTAAAGAATTTATTTGCAAATAAGGGCGGAAAATAAGTCTTTGGTCAATAACAAAAGTCCATCTCAATACTTTGTTATATATCCTTTGTTGGCAATGACAGAGGTCAAATGTTTTCTGTAAGTCTTCACAAGGTTGGCACACACCGTTGCTGGTATGTTGGTCCACTCCTCCATGCAGATCTCCTCTAGAGCAGTGATGTTCTGGAGCTGGCGGCGGGCAACACAGACTTTCAACTCCCTCCAAAGGTTTTCGAGATCTGGAGACTGGCTAGGCCACTCCAGGACCTTGAAATGCTTCTTACGAAGCCACTCCTTTGTTGCACTGGCAGTGTGCTTGGGATCATTGTCATGCTGAAAGACCCAGCCACGTTTCATCTTTAATGCCCTTGCCAATGGAAGGAACCTCCAACTTTCACTTCATTGGTTAGAGATCTTATGCATCATTTAACTCTGGAAAAAATTCACTATACCATAAGAGGTTGTGCACACAACTTTTACACCTGGCAACCAATCCTGAACCACGTGGGAGAAATGGCGCCTTTAGACATCTGTGATTCATAGAACCTTTCCTTTTTTTTTCTTTTTTTTCTCTTCTCCCCTATTATCTTGTGTACCTGTTTTTCATAAATAACCTGTATAAAAATACATTATCCCCCCCCTTCCTTAAAGAAAATGTTATGCTCAAGTTTTATTTTATTTTATTTTATTTATTTACCTTTTTCTTTCTTCCCCTTTTTTTTCTTTTGTTTTCCACTTTCTGAGTGAATGTTGTAATTTTATCATAGTCTTGGTATAACAGGGAGGGTTCTGTTTGGGGTGGCTTTGGGAAAAATTCATGTACACTTAAAAAACAAATAAAGAGAAAAAAAACAAAAAACTGATAAATCTGTTTGCTCCTAGTCCTTAACGGATCGGCTGCTGAGGTTAAAAGGGTGGGATTCAGATCTGGAGGGAGAGGAAGAAGGGGAAAAGGAGACGACCAATGGTGCACCAGAAAAAGGAGAGAAGAATGGACAAGGGGAAATGACGGACGTACAGGGCCATCTCCAGAAAGTCCAGAAACTCGTTTATGCTGCTAAGGTAGTTTTGGGGTAAAAACAAGCACGTATTGTTTGGCATTGGGGTTGATGGTGTGATGGTTGGCACACAAGAATGATTACTTTTCGATTTTTTCTTTTTAATATCTTGGAAGTTTACCCTCTAACTGGCTGTCTTTATTTTTTGCATAGCTGAATGCAGACCTCAAATCAGTAGATGAAGATAAGGACCGAGTATTTGCCAAACTGAATGATGAAATCAAAGCAAAAGAAGACCTGCAATGTAAGTTAACTGCCTAGAACAGTTAAGTCAGACAAAATGTTGGTTAGCTTTCAACATTTTCCATATTACTGAAATACATAAACAGTTGTGTATATTTTTAGAGTCTAGACATGTCCCTGATAGCATGGTTTTTTTTTTTTGTCCACCCCAAGTGAGCATAGAAGATATGGAGAAAGAGAAAATAACTCTGCAGTCGGACACCGAGCACTACTCCGATCAGGTAGCTGACCTCACGTGTGTTAGTGTATTTATTCTATCGATAGTCAACGTTTGTTTTCTTTTGGATTAAAACCCTTTGACTCACGTGTTTAGGTCCAGCGATTACAACAGAAACTCCAGATTATGACAGAAATGTACCAGGAGAATGAGCTCAAGCTGCACAGGTATATGCAAATGCAGATGTGTAAACAACTGCATATGAATAATTCTGTCTGTAACAATGAGGTATTTTTGTAGACTGCTGACAGTGGAAGAGAGAGAGCGTCTTCAGAAAGAGGAGAAGTTGAACAAAGCAGACAAAAATATTGCATTGGCGATGGAAGAACTGAACAACTACAGGTGGTGGCAGCACAGTTTGTAGCAGTTTGAAGGCATTTGTTAGCCTGCCGTGCTTACATAGTCTCACTTCTGCTTTTTTTCAGGCAACGAGCTGGAGAGATGGAGGACGAGCTGGAGAAAACTAAACAATCTTACCAGACTCAGATATCGGCACATGAGAAGAAGGCTCATAATAACTGGGTTAGTAAAGCTCCATCACAGACCAGTTCTAGTTTGAAATGGTGCCATGCTTGTTAGAATACAATGTTGAGATTTGTCAACTTTTTCCTGAAGTGTTTTTTTTTTTCTCTTTTTCACTTTTTAACGACACACATAAGGCAGAGGAAATGAGTTTATTCATGTTGTACAGCCTAATGCATGCCAGTTCATGTGGGTGCAACTGGTTAGACCACTGATTCTCCCTGAAATTGTTACCCTGTGTTTTTGGTATTTACAGCTGGCAGCCCGAGCAGCAGAAAGAGAACTGTCAGACATCAGAAGAGAGAACGCTCTCCTCAGACAGAAGTAAGCATGATGTCAACATTTTGAATGAGGAAAACAAAATACTGAGCTGCCTCAAATCCTTGGTGTTTCTGCATACATCTATGGTGTAGTGTACTTTTTATTTAATTTTTTTAGTGACACAAGCTTCACTGGTATACTAAAGTTTAGAAAAGTGCATATTTTGCTGATTATTGTTTTTTTTTTTAATGTAAAAGTACATTTAAAATGTAAAAATACAGCATAGTAAATGTAGATTAAAAGGAACAATTTAAAAAATTAAATTATCTTTTAATTACTGTATTAACAGTGTCAGGACCAGAAGTGTTTGTCATGCTTTAACTTTAGGTGTGTTTGTTTGCAGACTGACAGATACACAGTTTAAACTGGACGCCCTCGACAAAGATCCGTATGCCTTGAACAGTCTGGCTAGACCAATGCCTTTCCGAGGTACACACACACACACAAACACACACACACACACATACATATATATATATACATCATAAACATTAAAACATGTCAGAGTCAGCAAACCTGAAAGTCCAGTCAGTGAAAATAAACACTCAGTTTTCAATGAAGTTTTTAAATATTATTCAATAGTATTCTACTGTGGGGCTTAATCCATGTCTGGAAAACTGGCTACCAGACAGTTTGAGTTAGCTGTTCATTGCAAGCACCTGCTGAAAGAGCCAAACTTCACAATAAATGTCCGAGGACTGCAAAGGGTATCTTCAAACAGGATTCACATTAGTTCACATTCAGAAATGTAGTCTATAATTTCAAGTGTATAAATCTCTGTCCATACGCAAATCAATGAACAGGGTTATTGCCCAAAGACGGATACAATTTTTTTTTTAATTAATAAAAAAATTATAACTGATGACAATCACTCACATTTTTGACCACTTCTTGCAGAAAACCAGGTCATTCCACAGAGTTCACACACTTAGTTTCCACTGTTGCTGAAAGATTCTGCAGAACCATAGATTTATTTCCGTTTGCACTCACCAAACATTCCTTTATCTCCAGCTGAAAGGTCACCGTATGTTCCTTCTCCTCTCGGTCGATCTGCATCGGAAACCAGACCTTTTCTCTCCCCGCCTACATTAATGGATGGACCACCTGCTCGACTGTCTCCTAGAGGTAAACGCACCCAAATATGCAGTTAGCTGCTGCAAACACATACACCAAACCTGACCAAATCCTTAGAATGACACACTGAAAAAGAATACAACCATATTCATGTTTGTAGTGTTCTTTCATACATATTTGGGACAGTACATTTTCTCATTCATCCTCATAAATAGAGTAGAAACATGCAGCATGTTGTCGATGACCAGCTGACTGTAGCATGGTGAACTGCTTAAGAATTTTGTAGCATGGTCTGTGCATGTTAGCAGCAATCTTGAATGTACGAAGGACCGTGGAGTATAATTTGATGACAATCTGGGCATTTGGTTCTGTTTCTTTGTTTTTCTTTGTATCCCTCTCTTTCTATCGTCTACTCCACAGTGTCTCGTGGTCCAGTGGAGCCCCCAGGAGGGCAAGGGGAGATGGAGCGCAGTGGAGGTCCTCATTCAGACAGCGGCTCTAACTCTCCTACATGGGAGAGAGATCGCAGAGGGCCTCCACCAGGACCTCCACCAGTACCCTTACCAGGACCTCTTGGGCCTTTAGGACCCCCAGGTGTGTGTATATGCCAGAGGAAAAAGACAGAGAGAACCAGACTGTTATAAGTGCCCACATGGCCAACCTGGCTCAGCATCTCACAGATTATCAAGATGATGTTTAGCAATCAGAAATGAAAGCAGACCAGTTATTTTTCTTATTTGGCCAAAGTTTTAGAAATGAGGTCAGTGTATATATGGGTAATGCCTGTAAGAGCTTAATATGGTCACATGGAAGCCCCATGTGTACCTATTCAAACCTGTTTTTACAGTGGGCAGTTAATCAGAAAAAAGGGTGACGGGTTAAATGGAGAGAAGCTAAAACGGCTTTTTTCAGAGGATTATTTTGGGGCCTGCACCAAGGCCAGTATAATAAAAAGGAGGATTATTTTGAGCTCTGAATCATGCAAAGCTACTCTAGTAGAAGTTGAGATGTATGGAGACACTGGAAATAATCATATTAGGTACCCTTTACCAAAGCAGGCAAGTCCTGGATGTTTGAACTGCTGTACTTGGTCTGTGAAGCATCTAAACGGCCCTACAAAAGCATTGGAATAGTGAGGCCCATCCCTTCATATATGCTTTAGCCTGAAAACAGCTTGAGTTTGACTTGGGGGAAAAAAATCAATATCAGACAAAAAATCCACATCTCAGCTTTTATTTCCATTTATTTGGATCTGGATCTGATACACAGTTCAGAAGATGGCACATTTTGTCAGAACCCACCCATTTTTCTTTTGAGCAAAAGTATTAGAACATGTGACTGACAGGTGTGTTTTGTTGCCCATGTGTGTCCTGTTACATTGATTATTCAAACAACAAGCAACGCTGAATGTTTATGCTCGGTTTCATATTTGGGTTTTCCCTGTGCTGACTGTGCATTTCTAGTTAGAGGAGTAACCAACATGAAAACCAGAGAGCTGTCTGTGTATGGAGAAACAAGCAAGCTGACTGAAAATGGAAAATGAGCCAGAGCCATAGCACAAACATTGGGCCATAGCCAGTCCTGATGAAGAAAGTCATCACTGGTGTACTCAGTATCAGATGTCAAACAGGCAGACCGAGGAAAACAACAGCAATTCATGACAGAAACACTGTAAGTGCTGTAAAGAAAGACCCTAAAACAACTATTAGTGACATCAGCAACAGCCTCCAGAGGGTACGAGAGAAGGTATCGCAGCCTACTGCTCTCGGAAGACTTCATGAACAAAAACGGAGGCTTCATCAGAAGATGCAAACCACTAATTAGCAACAAGAACAGGAAGGCCAGGCTGGAATTTGCCAAGACGTGCAGAGACAAGGCTCAGAAATTCTGGTACAAAGTTTTATGGACCGATGAGATGAAGATTAACCTTTACCAAGGTGATGGAAAAGCTAAAGTTTGGAGAAAGGATCTGCTCATGAGCCCAAACATATGAGCTCATCCATGAAACACAGTGGAGGGGATGTCATAGCTTGGACTTGCATGGGTGCTTCTGGGACGGCTCATTAATCTTCACTGACCTCAAAAATGTACAGAAACATTTTGTCAATGAGGATTTGCAAATAAATATTAAGTCTTATGTTGATCTATTTTAAGTTCATCTGGTCCAATACCTTTGCTCACAAGAAAAATGTAAAATTAAAAGATTTTCACTGCAAGAATGAAGTTCTCCTTGGGATGATTCCTACACTTGCATATAAAAATCAGAGTTGGCATTCACACTGCAGCATGGCACATCCTATATTTTTCAATCCTTAGTCTAAACTTGGGTATCGCAATGTGATTGTGGGCTGTTTGATGAGCATATTTTTGTTTATGGGTTCCAAAAAGGTCCATTGAACAGTGAGAGGTTCAGTGTTTGCCGTTATAGCCACTAGTAGCCAAAAACTGCCTTGGACAAAATTAAATGTCAGAAGTTCTCTACTAACTGATATAAATACACCAATAATGGAAGTTGGTGAACATTCAATACAGATGTCTTGCATATTATTACTCATATACAAAAAGATCAATATGCATTTGCATATTGATCTTTTTGTTTGTTTTAAATGCATAATTGTTTTTTGGGGTGGGTGCTAAAGCATGTTGACGTTGCATGAGTGTTGTCTTTATAGCGTTTTGAGTTTTTACCCTAGAAGCTGAAGTTGTCTGTACATTTTGTTGAGTTTCCGTTCATTCTCATTCTTTCCTGTTTCCTCAGTGTCACCACAGATTTAATCTTTTGCTAATATCTTCTTTTACTCTCTCTCTCTTCCTCAGGCTATATGTTTCCAGAACCAGGGGCTCCCATGTACAGAAGACCTCTACCTCCTCCAGGTGCTCTGGGCCTTTTGCCTCCTCCTGACTCACTCCCTCCTGGCCCTCTCCATCTTCGGGGTCTCCCTCCAGGACCTTCTAACCCTGCAGACATGCCAGGTAAATTTCTACACTATTATCATTTTTGGCGGGGACTCTAAACTCTAAATTGGGCAGCACGGTGGTGCAGTGGTTACCACCGTGTCTGCGTGGGTTTCCCCTGGGTACTTCGGTTTCCTCCCACAGTCCAAAGA
>VUQK01026093.1:3341-14808 GCA_015106715.1 Bujurquina vittata
TTTTTTTTTACAGGCTCAGTAACAGTATTTTTTAATGTGTGAAGTCTGGTATCCTATGTAAGCTGCTACCAAGAAAAATGATGTAAAGTAGGGGATACAAACAAAGATATGACCTTCTGTAATGGAAATTTACATTCTCATTCTGTAAACAAGATGACTGGCTTACTGAGAAAAAAAAATCTGCTTCTTAAGTTAAAACAGATAACTTTGTTTGTGTTTTATCTTTTATTGCCTGATAAATTAAGCTCAAACAAGAAGTTCACATACTGTAGGTACTGAAAATCAGCTGTACCAAAGCATTCAACTATTAAATAATTATTTATATTATCACATGCTCATTGACATGGAAATTATTTTTAATTTTTTAAATATGCTAATAGTGGCACACTTACTCATTATTTTAGAGGTACTTTTCATTTTCTCCTCTTTTTTACTTCTACCCAACCACAACAGGTACTGCAGTTTTTTTTCTTAAATAGATGACAAACTGAGAAAAACTTACCTCTTCTCTCTCCTTCCGTTGCCAGTGTCTCGGAATCCCTTGGCGAAAGGATTGTTGTCTATTTTCAGCTGTGTGATCTGAGGATTGATGCAAAGGTGACATATTTCTTTATGATTATAGACTTAAAATCTTCACCCTCTTTTTTCACTTTGTTTTAGGGACGAGAATCTCTTACCTTGTCGTTTTGGTAAGCTGTGACTGCGATGAATTCTGTCTCACAGAACACATACGTCCTAAAAGTGCAGTAAGGCAGCCTGAGGATGTCATTTGCCTTTACTATATGGAACCTGGGTTGGTACTTGTGCATGGAGTTGAGAATTGTCTGCGAATAAAAATGCCAAAGACTAAGATAAATTAAAACTTGGAAGCATAATGTGTAATTAAACTGAAATAAAGGTGTTAATAACACTTTCAAGTGTTACCAGCGCTTCCCTCGCTACTTTACGCGTTCAGCAAATCTACCGCAATTCTCTGTTATAGCTCACCGAAAGGCCATAAATTCAATATCTTGATGCGCTCCTTGACATCATCGTGGGTGCTAAAAAATACTTTAAAAATGTTTGGGCGAAAACTTACAAATCCATGCTTGTCGGATATGTTGTTGGTCAGTTTGAGCTTGTTGAAGTTTACCACTTTGGACATCCACTGCTCTCCCGTAGCCGGACTGTCCGGGTGGATGTACATGCGTTTGGGCATCTCGGGGTCCGCCTTGCCCGCCACCATCCAGTGCGAGTTATGGAATTTATATCTGCAGTCATCAGCTGCCATGATGTCCATGAGGAGAATATATTTGGCTTTCCTGTCCATCCCGGTGCACCTGGCCCTGAGCGGTGGAAACATGCGCCTGTGAGGAGAAGAGGAGACCACGACGTGAAGCACGCATTCACCAAAATCTTTCCACTCATGCATAATTGTTAGAAAATTACCTCCCGGATTTTGTAATGACCATTTCTGTTCCGCATTTGTGGAACTGTCTCCAAAGCTCACTGGCTTCCAGGTAAAGTTTGGGCTCATCTTCTGCCGTTTCCCCGCTTTCTACAAGAGGCCGAGAAAAAGCCGCAGAGTGCTCCGCTCTGGAAGTGCGAACGATCGGATCTATGCTGGGACCAAGGCTTCGACTTGGTGGTCCTCTGGTGGATACAACTGGGAACAGAGCGACTCCGGACAGGAGAGTACCGAGAGGAGCCGCATCTCCTCCTGGAAAACTTTGAGGCACCTCTGCTGAGACGCGCAGCTTAGAGAAAGTGCGCATTGTTTCCAAAGAGAAACTTTTTAGGACTGCTTTACACTTTTACGCAAAACAAAAGTTGCATTTTTTTAAAGTGGCAGAAACGTCTTTGAGGAAACAGCTGTTACACCTGATTTTCTTGCCTTCTGCATGTTTTGTCTCAGGAAAATCCAGCCCAAGCCCCACCGCTCCCTAATGCCTCCCAGCCTGTCTCGAAGCTGATTTCTTATTGACTGACACGTTTGAACTCACTGTGACACCCAACAGTGGGTGGGGTTTTCTTATGTGGAAGAAAGCGCTGTCCCAGGTTACCTTCCCGGGCGATGAGGCTGGGTTCAATCCAGCTTTATTCATCACAAAGCAAAACAGCACATTACACACATAGAACACTTAGACATTATCAGGATCATTTGTTTTAAACAGCATCAATATGTAATAGCGTCAGAAATGTAAAATTGCTTAAAATTGTATTATTTCTAAATTGATGGGTTGAGGATTTTCAAAAACAAAAACTTTAAAAAGATTATATTGAAAATATTTTCTCATTGTATTACAAGTACATGTGTTCACATATTCAGCATGAAAGACCTGCCATCTAAACTGAGTATATCTGTGATTCATAGTTAGCCTAATCACATGTAATCACAGGCTCATGGCAGTAAAATTACATTTCAATTAGTTTGACTCCTTACTTGGATTTGCATGTAGAAATATAGAGGTTAGAAAAGGGGACTAACTAAGGTTGCAGGTTCAGAGCCCAATGCTGGATCATTTTCTCTAAATGATCTCTTACAAGAACACACAGACACACACACACAGACACACACACACACACACACACACACAGAAGAAGCTAAACCTGAACTTAAAACGAGAGCACTCTTTTGTTCCATTCTGTATGTGAGTTAGGGAGTTAGGACAACTTTTGTGTTTGAGGGTGTGCTTTTTCCATAGACTCTATAAAACTGTAGTAACCCATTGATTTCTGGACTTGCATTCTGAAGCCTCAATTTTAGCATTTTGGTAACATGGACCAGAATGTTGAATGCTAAGCTATTTGCTAATTATATGAGTGCAGCACAGATACACATACAGTGATGTAAAAAAAGAAAGACAATTCTAAGGTTTTATGTATACTAAGAAAAATCATCTGGTTCTTAGCAGGTCTTAAAATGAGATTAAAGCAACCCCAGATGAACATATTAAACAGTGTGACCATTTATTTGACAAAAATAAAAATGTGTCCGCATACGCCTAAGAAAGTTGTTCATGTCACCTGCACTCCTGGTTGGCATACATGTTTGTGTTGCTATGCTGCGTCTGGGTTTTGGAAACTGTGGCACTGTGCATTATGGTCACACATCTCCACTTTGGTCTCATCTGTTGTAAGGACATTTTTCCAGTTTTTCACACACTGCTTCTACATTTAGGCTTAGTTTTTGTGTGTGTGTGTGTGTGTGTGTGTGTGTGTGTGGGTGGGTGTGTGTCAAGGGTGTGTGAGAAATGTACAGTAACACAGTGTAACATAATATGTGCTTGTTCATCTGAGGTTGCATTTACCTAATTTTAAGATCCGATAAGGACCAGATGATGTGTTTAGTCCTGACACATAAAACTCTCCACACTGCTGTACATTTCTATAATGTTTCTAAATAAAAGACAAATAAAATTTTAGAATTGCACTTACCAAAACTGAAGCACAAACTTCTTGGATGAGCTGTACTGCACAGCCATTATAATATTTTTCAAATATTTAATTAAAATGCTCCAAAGGGTGCCAACAACACAAACAGAGTGGAGAGCTCCAGTTCAGTGACTCCAATTATGGAGGTGAGGCCTAGCAAACATCATTGGTTTCATTTTTCAGCTCTCTCATCTGTCCATTCAGCCTTTTTGTTTCCACTGCAGTGTAGGATCCACCTAACTCACAAGGCAATGTAATAATTTTAAAATGAGTGAATGAAGTGATCGTAAATGGGTGCTGTTTGCTATGTTAGTGATGCTTGCTGTTGTTGCTTGAGAGGAGAAGACTGCTACTGCAAAGAGGACATTTAGAGGGCAGAAAGAGTAAGGAAGGCTTTTTCCGAAGATTGTATTATTAGTCTCTGCTATGAAGTAGTATTCTGACAAATGTAGTGGAATAAGTCTATTATTTTTCCTCCATTTATTCAGTCTCAAGATCTTGAAAGAAAGGGGACTGGAGTTCTTTAAGTTTTTTTGAAGATGTTTCACCTCTTATTCAAGAGGTTTCTTTAGTTCTAAAAACCAAAAGGTGGCGAGTCCCAGGTATTTAACCACTAATGGGAGACTGTCCCCTTTGGAGGAGGTTATTGACCCACTATTAATCATGTACATCATCACAAGGTGTGAAAAATAGCATGGGTCATTACCACCAGGGGTTTCAGGTGAAACCACTGTGAGACCTTGGCCGACCCTATCATGTGACTTATTGAGGTCACCTGAATTAAGGCGTATGTGGGGGTTGAGGCCCCTAATAAGGGATCTCAACACTGCATTGCAGGTGGCTTACAGATCCTCAAAGAAGGCGTCCCACTCAGATCCATTGCTAGCAGTTTAAACTCAGTCACCTACAACATTTCCAAGAACCGTTTTAGCTCCACTTGTGGGTAACACATCCCATCACAAATTAAAAACTGCACTGACTTCACCAGCATGGTCCGCAAACGTAGGTTGAATTCAGATAAAACCATAATGTCCTTTGATAGGGTTTCACATTTCACTTGTATACCTACAACTGAGGCAGTAAAGACGGTCAGAAAACAAAAACAGCAAGACGGCTCCTTACACAACAAAACCAGCTTCACCCTTCATCAGATTTGCACACTGTTAGACCTCTGCCCTACTACCATGTTTCAAATACAAAGAGGGTTTCTACATACAAAAATATGGCTGTGCCGGCTCCCCAGTGTCACCCATTGTAGCCCAACTCTACGTGGAGAAAGTGGAAAGTGAAGCTCTTGGCTCCTTTAAAGGGAGCCACAGATATGTGGATGGATCCTGGATCAAAATCAAAACCCAAGAAGCAAAAGCCTTTACTGAGTACCTCAACTCAGTGGCTAAAAACATAAAGTTCTCTAGGAATGATAGCAAGGATAACAAGTTGCCATTCCTGGACTGTGGCATGCTCACTGAAGAATATGGAAGCCTCAACACTGAAGTTTACTGAAAGCCCACACAAACAGATCAGTGCCTACTTTATGATTCAGCCACTGGAACACAAATTTGGGGTGATCCGTACCTTGCATCAGATGGTTCTGCTCACCGCCTGATGATCACCCGTATCCCTCTCAGAAAGGGAAGAAAAGGAACACACACACATAAAGAAAGCTCTTAAAATCTGGTCGTCCCAACTGAGCTTTCATCAAATCAGCAAAGATGCACAAGACAGAAGGTCAGACACCGGCTAGGGAGAAAGAGAATGACAAATGGAACCACACTGTCATCCCTTGTGTAGCACGTTTGTCAGAGAAACTCTAATGCTTTCTCCAAACATGATATCCCAGTGTTCTTCAGACCCAGCCACACTCAAAGACAAAAACTGGTTCATCCCAACGACAAAACTCATAAACACAAGCTATGCAACATAGTATGCTGTGCAGTGCAATGAAGAGTGCTCAGACCTCTGCATTGGAGAAACCAAACGGCCACTCCATAAAAGAATGGCACAATAATAGAAGAACCTCAAGAGATCAAAACTCAGCTGTACATCTGCACCTACAGGATAAATGGCACTGTTGAGGATGACAACGTTCACATTTTGGACCAGGAAGGCAGATGGTTTGAAAGAGAAGGGAAAGAAGCCATCTATGTCTGCTGTGACTGGCCATAACTAAACAGAATCGGTGGCAGCTGTCAGCCACCTACAATGTAGCCTTGAAATACCTTAGGTGCCTCAACTCCCACGCACACCCTTCAGGTGACTTCAATAGGTCACAAGCTAGGGTGAGGCAATGTCTCACAGTGGTTTCACCCGAAACCCCTGGTGGTAATGACCCACGCCTTTTTTCACACTTTAGCTCATGTGATGAGGGATATGACTAATAGTGGGTCAACAGCCTCCTCCAAAGGGAACAGCCCCCCATTAGGGTTTAAATACCTGGGACTCTCCACCTTTTGGTTTTTAGAACTGAAGAAGCCTTTCAGATAAGAGGTGGAACATCTTCAAAAATTTTTTTAAAGAAGTCCAGTTGCCTTTCAGATTCAGATAATTATTTAGTGGCTGCAGCCATTTACCACTGAAATTCGTGCAGTCATTTTATATTTGATCATAATTTAGTTTTTCTTCTTTCTTGATCACAAAAACTCTTCATTAGTGGTTATAAGGCAAAAAAAAAAAACAACTTGCCAATCTTGTCGATCTCTTGCCTTTTCTGCTTATCCTTGAGCTGCTTGTGCTTCTGCTTGTTGTGGTTTTTGTTGTTTTGTTTTTTCCTTTTTAAGTTTTTTGAATGGCAGTTTTATGGTTATCTTGTCTGATTTTAATCAAGCAACATCAAGTCCGCTCAACCAAGTTTTTCAGGGCTACTCAACTGTTCCTGGCCTGGCTTAAACACTGTCTGGACTCTCTCATACACAGTGGGTCTACCTAAAAGATTAGGGGACTCAATTAGTTTGTACAACTTATCAAAGATGGAAATAGTAGTAGTATGGTCATTGATCAACTAAAAATGAATATAAATATAGCTGCAGCAGAAATTAGGAAAACATATCCACAGTCGTACCCAGTAATGGCACCACAGACAGTGGGCTACTTGGAAGTTTCTTAAACAGGTCAGGCAGCATGAAGGATTGAATAACATGTTTACAGATGCGAGTGAATGCATAGTCCGTAAAGTGAACCATGGAGGTGAAAAGGTGTTGCAGGGCCTCTCTAGATGGCATCATAAATGCCTTTTTGATAAAACCAAACACTGAAACGCATGGCCAAAATAACCTAGGCATTTCTAAGAAGAAATAGGTTAAAACCTTTCACATTGCCATGTACAGCATGTTGTTGACTTTGAAATACCTTGGCAGCATTTTCAGTTTCCAGGTTCAAATTTGACAGCCGTGATAACTACGGTTGCAAAAGATTTCCAGGCCTATAAAAATCTATGGGAGAAGAGCCCTCTGGCCTGACCCAGTAAACACTTTCTGATGAGTTTATGGGTTCAGTCACTCATTTCAGGTCAAACTGACAAAAATGTGAAGTCCGATTTGTTATTTTACATTTAAGTTTGCACAGAGGTGTACTCAATACTGTTGACCATCCTGAAGAGCCCACCCTCCACTCCCCACCTCCCATAAACACTGTAATGAACACCATAGCAGCACCATTAATGAAATCTGTGTAACAAGCCAACCTTCTGTCTTCCCACATCATTCCAGTGCCTTGCGGTTTATTTTGCTCCACTGATGTGGTCTCTCTATGCAGTGCCGCATGGGGACAGTGTGGGAGGATTCAGCTGTGTGGAGAAGAAGCCCTCTGCCAGCGATTTCCTCGGCTGGATTAGACTCTGAGTTTGGTTACAGGCTTTTTATTGCTCAATGGTCCATGGAAGTGCAGGGAAAACTTTCTTTGAGTGAGGGGGGCAGGTTTAGGATACAGTTGTGCCACCCGTGTATACAACATAGTAGGGGCTGGACAGCATGTCAGCATGAGGCGGTGGCACTCAGTATGAAGCCACACAACAAGTGTAAAAATGAATTGTATGTAGTCGTAATACAAACAACAAAAAAGAAATAAAAAACACGAGTAAAGCTATGTTTGTATTTAAAACTACACTTAATTGAATTACAAGTATTCCCACTGGGAGAAAGCAACTCCTGAAATTAGTACAGGCTCTTTTTTTTTCTTCATACCACCCTATTGAGTGATTTTGTTATCTAACTATGTTTGATAGTATATAGACAATGACTTGCTGTGAATAGCAGAGCAGTAAAATTTTCTTATAGCCATATATTAAGTGATTTAATAATATTAATTAATTAATTAATTAATTAATTAATTAATTAATTAATTAAGCGTGAGCATGAAAACAAAGCTGTTAATTTATGGGTCAGTCTATGTCCCTACCCTCACCTATGGTCACAAGCTTTGGGTAGTAACCAAAAGAATGAGACTGCAAATACAAGCGACAGAAATGAGCTTCCTCTGAAGGGTGGCTGGCCTCACCATTAGACATAGGGTGAAGAATACAGCCAATCAAGAGGGGCTCAGAGTAGAGCCACTGCTCCTCCACATCGAAAGGAGCCAGTTGAGGTGGTTCAGGCATCTGACTAGGATGCCTCTTGTGTGCCTTTTGGGGGAGGTGTTCCGGGCATGTCCTACCGTGAGGAGGCCCCAGGGCAGACCTAAAACACACTGGAGAGATTATACTGTATCTTACGGCTGGCCTGGGAACACCTTGGGGTCCCCTCAGATGAGCTAGAGGAGGTAGCTGGGGAAAGGGAGGCCAGGGCTTCTCCACTTATTCCACTGCCCCTGCAACCTGGCCCCGGCAGAAGCTGGATGGATGGATGGATGGATGGATGGATGGATGGATGGATGGATGGATGGATGGATGGATTGATGGATGGAAATTAATTAAGAGCCATGTGGAGCTTGTTTAATTGCGAGGAAACTTGTTTGTTGTATCTTGGTCTACTCATTAAAGGGATAATATTAATCAATTCTTGTGCACAAGATTCCATTTGTTAGAAAGTCCAAGAAGAACATGCAAAATCCAAGAAGTACACCCAGCTGGCAGAGATGTTACAGCTATGATAGACTGTGAAAAATTCAGACAGCTGTAACATGTTTGCCTTAGCTAATTACTGTAACTTGCTGACAGCTATATTTAACTTGTGGCTAACTAGACATAATAATAACCTTTTGACACATTTATAGCATTTATAGCCAGCTAATGGCATTTTGTTGGTGTTTCAGGCTTCTGTTGTCTTGTGTGTTGTCTCTATAAGAGAGTTTAAATCAATTAAAGTAAATCTGTGACCACAGTAGCATAAACACATTAAGCAATTCAACAGTGCCATGCTAGATGTTCTGAAGAAGGATTTAAAAAAAAAAACATAACAGATGCAGTGGTGACCTGAAGCTAAGTATCCAACAACGACCTCATTATTGATAGCGTGTTACAACTTTCAGGTTGTGCCCTGTGATCAAACAGTGGTACAGTAAGGGCTAACAGAAGTTTTCCAAAGGCAACACAGTGAGGTTTTGGCTGTGAAATCAGGAAATGAATCACACTGGACCCTTTGTTACAGCTTCCCCATGATTCTTTAATCAGATGCCTAAGTAAGCACACATCTTACCCGGAGGTCAGTCAAGTATGTGGTAGGTGGCAGAGCTGTTGATGACCCATTCTTTTTATATCAGGAAAGCAGGGGAAAACCCTCTCTGTTCGTCAGCCAACTTCAAATAGTCAGCCGGTAATCTGAAACAGGCCAGAGAATGATGGCAAACAAGATGCCTCGCTGTTATTTGTGGGCTTGGCCTACAAGCTGTATGTGAAACCTGCCACTGAGGATAAACCCACAGATCTCTACTGGGTCACTGCCCAGTATCACACTCTCTGCAGTAAAACTTCCACATTGCTGGATGGATCCTTTTGGGTGCCAGTAATGCAGGAGAAGCCTGATGAGCAACGAAAGGAAGTTCCATCACAACTAAGCTTAGGCCAGAATAAGTCCTGGGTTGGTTCAGTTTTCAGTGGGGTACTTTGACAACTCTTCTTCTAAACATGGAATCTACATCACCAAATGTAATTCAACTTTTCACATTGTGGATTGGTGTGTGATATTACCCAGAGCCTGTACACTCACATGAGATCAGATGTTTTTTGGGAAATGACAAGTTTTCTTACTGGCTGTTTATATCTTTGTTTGTTTTTTTAATTCAGCAACCTATTACACAACAAGACAAAAAGAAAGAAATGCATAAGTCTAATTTATAGACCAAACTGACCAAAATATTGGGCTTCATTTTGAAGGCAGGACACTAATCTGAAGCAAAAATGCAAACCACTACGTACAGTATATAGAACAAAATGCCTATGCTTCATTTTGTGTTAATAAGCAAGATGTTGAGATATAACTAAATTTACATTCTTAATGTGTTAATGGCACAATCTGGAAAGGCCAAGTGACCACTTGTATAGTTATGGTTTCTTGTCTGGGGACCATCAATGTCTGTGCAACATTTTATAGCAATCTATTGACTAGTTGTTTGAGTTTTGGCCACTGTCAGAGCTCCATCAGCCAGCTGACTAGTATTACTATCCGTAGAGCCATGGCTTATAAGAGAACAAAGACAAAAACTATACCCGGCAGCTGAATTAAGCTTCCAAAGGAAGTAAGGGAACAAACTGTATTCAGATATACAATTTAATCTCACTTAATTTAATTATGCCAATGCAACAGCCTACCAGAGAGTAGAAACAATCAGCATAACATAACTGACAAATGGTGCCGATCATGTAAACACTAATTAATCGTGCAGCTTCCATTCTATGCCGTAATATGTTGAAATATTTTGAATCATTAGAAACAGCCTATGTTAAACCCACAGGTGAACCATGAAGATTCTGCTGCTGTGTTAAAATCTCCTTCCTATAAAGGCTAGTTTTTGGCTAGTCTGAAAAAATGCAGATTTATAATCAAAGCGAGTTTCAAGTTGCAATTTGTATTAGTTGTGTCCTCAGTTTAAGTGTTGCTGCAGTGTTTGGAATTACCATCAATTCATTTCAGTTCAGTCACAGACGTTGAAAGGCTGGAGTTAGATCATATCTTCATATGAGCAACTAATGTAAGTGTAACAAACATTTCATTTTGGTTTCCATTTAAATTCCAACCATATTAATGAAGTGGTATAAACAACATGGTGAGAACACAGAGGGTAAAGTATCTCAGATGTGTATTTTGTAGACCAGATTGTAGTTACACTATAGAAAACACTACTAGCAGCAACATCATAATATTATTATGCAGTCAAAGATCAAAGACCTATTTTAAGATATTGTTGAAGTCAGATTTAATCCATTGTGCTAAAGGCCACACCGGCAGCTAAATCTTGGTAGACAAAAGAAAGTCTGCACACCGCAACGCTCCTGGCAAAAATGTAATAGAGAAAGAACCTTCAGAAAAGTATAACGATTCTTGAGTCTTTAAAAGGAATTAATGCACCGACAAACTCAGCAACACCAAAAGGCGTGGAAGACCACAGAAGGCAACTCAAGTGCATGATTACAAAATTATTTCCATGGTTAAGACAAACAACTTCACAGCATCTAAACAAGGAAGGAAAACTTTTGAGGAGGCAGGGGTATCAATGTGACAATCAAGAAATGCCTCCATGAATGGAAATACAGAGAATTTACAACAAAATTCAAACCACTGGTCATACTGAAGACCGGGAAGGTCAGAACAAAGTTTGCTAGATAACATATAAAAGTTCTGGCACAGTTCTGCTAAAAACAAAAAATATCTTTGGACGGATGAAACCAAGGTTTACTTGCACCAAAATAACAGGAAGAGACGTCTCATAATCCAAAGTGTACCACATTATCTTTCCAACATGGTTAGCGTTATGGCATAGGCATGTATGCCTGCCAGCAGAACCAGGCCACTAGTGCTTATTGATTATGTGGCCGCTGATAGAAGCAGCAAGATAAACTGGGAAGTAGGACCATACCCTCTGCTCAGATTCAACCAAATGTTGCAAAAGCATACTATAACATTAC